>JANPWX010000028.1:810949-856263 GCA_024734555.1 Trochalopteron elliotii | reverse complement strand
TGCGCTGGGCGTCCACGCCCGGGAGCCGACGCTGCTATTTCCAGCCGGCGGCTTAATCCTCCCGCAGCCTAATCCCCGCGCTACTGCCGCAGCAGCGCCGCCCCCTACCCCGGTGCAGAGGGCGGGACGGAGCGGAGCCGAGCGGCGCTGCCGCCGCAGATCGGTGGCCCGGCGCAGTCAGGTGACCCTGTTCCCCCACCCGCATCCCCATCCCGCTTCCCGGAGGTGGCGGCGGGGACGGCCGGAGCTGCTCCCATGCGGGGGCTGTCCCGGTGGGGATCCGCGACTGGAGGGAGCCGAAGCCACTGATGCTTTCCCGGTCTGCATCATGCTCCTGTCGTGAACGCTCAAAATAGCGCCTTGAGGGATCCCAAAACCGCACATAAGACTAGATTTCTCCAGATTGTTGTTACGATGTTATTGTTATCAAAAACATCTGAAATATGTCCCCAGAAGGGTTTTCTCTCTGTTATCTGAGGTAGCCTAAGGGTCTTGGTCACAATCCAGCCACACTCGGGAGGATATATTGCTACAACTTTATTGTGTAATTGAAGCCTACCGGAGTGATCCGTGGAGTATTGGGAAATGTGGCGTACATATATTACCATAAATTGGCTGAACTTAGTTTTGGAGTAAAGTGATTTAAGTGGGTGGGGTCTAAACGAAATGGCACTGGTAGCAATTACTTCGAGCT
The DNA here is from genome assembly GCA_024734555.1 of Trochalopteron elliotii. NCBI lineage: Eukaryota > Metazoa > Chordata > Aves > Passeriformes > Leiothrichidae > Trochalopteron > Trochalopteron elliotii. The sequence continues at coordinate 855,569 of JANPWX010000028.1, read as the reverse complement.
GCCGGTAGAACAAATTTCAGAAGACGATGTCAGCTTATGCCATTAATTAGCTGGAGAAAACGCTATGTACAGTCAGTATTGAAGAGTTGTGCACACCAAGAGATAATTGGGTTGTGTTGCATACAAAGACATATGGCACCATTTTCATTTGTTATACCAGGAGCAGAATGCTGACAAAGGATGGTGGTCTGTGACTGTATGAAACATCAGCTTTCCATTTCATTCTTTCTATTCATTCTATTACTGTTTCATACTTACTTTTTTTTTCTTTTTTTTTTTTCTTTTTTTTTACCTGACAACACAGAGATTTTAAAATCCTAGGTAGCCTGAAAGCTTGGGACTGCTGTTAAAATACTGCTCAAAAGTTCAGGGTATCTTTTTTGTGAGAAATCTCTTCCAAAATAGCTGTAAAATAGTGCCTTGGACCACTGAAGACAGGTGTTCAGATTTGCACATTTTCGATATTGGTTAAATCTCCTTCTTATTTGCAGAGCAGATAGAAATTTTTGGATTTCAAGATTCAAAGGTTTACTCAAATGCAGTGTTTGACTATGGAGTGGGATTTAATTTCAAAAAAAGATGTGAAGAGTATATTGCTGTTAGCAATTAGCATTAGGAGTTTGTAAACTTTGAATGTTCCTATAAGAGAGACTCTCATATTCCAGTAGAAAGAATGTGTCTGTGTTTCTCATCTCTATTCAGTAATGAGTAGCAAATAAATCAGCTGTGGAGTTGAACAGAAAGATAATACTGTGCTCTTTAGCATTACTATAGTTCACTGTTCAATATGAACAAATTTTAGTAATATTAAGAAATTGTTTCTGTTACCACAGAAATGTTAACTTCAATGCCTAGGAATTTGTCATTAACGACATAATTTGTGGCTGCTTGAAGCATGTCTTAGCAGAGGCACACAAACAATTTTTCCTCGGTACTTCACAATCAGTTATTGGGGTCATACTCCCAATTGATTCCAGAGGAAAGAAACAGCTGAGATCTACCAATGCTTCATGTTCCATTCTTGTCATTAAGAGTGACTCTTAACTTTTCTTGGTAAAATACTGACAGGAGTTTAGAACGGCTTGACTTTAAAAGAGAAACTTCCTTTTTAGCTGTTATATAATGGAAAAAAAATACGCAAACCAGTAACTACAAAAACTGTTTTGGAATTTGTTGACTCCACACATCAGAAACTTAGAATGGTTTTATTTCCTCCAAGCAGGATAGTTTTCAACTTTATGCTAGTCAAAATATTTAATTAGTGATGCAATTTTTATTAACATCTAGTGTACATCTTCAGTGTGAAGGTCTGGATACTTTCTGAACTAGTCTGTGTTGTTATCAACAGTTACTGTCACTGAGATTCTCATCTGTGTCACCAAAAAATTGTGATTGCTAATACTCAGCTAATTTTATATCTTTATATTGTCAAAATATTGAAGCAAATGATAAGTCACATAATCTATACTATTGCCTTAAAATTATGCAGTTTCTTAATGAAAACCTAAGGTGCTTTAAGAGGGTAAGACAAGAAGACATTAGTACTCTTAAAATTCAGAGTGAAAGGATGTGATCTACTGAAGCTGTATTGCTTTTGGATTTAAAACCAACCACCACTCCCCTAAAAATAACCCAACCTCACAAAAGAGGAGTTCATGTATGTGATGAAAGCCACCCAGGAAATAGGAACCATCTTGAATGAGGATACACCACGGAGGAGCTGTCCAGGACTAAATTGATGAAGAGTTGGGGTTGCCGTTCCACAGGGTAGTTTTAGATGAAGTTGCAAGAAGTTGCCTGGTTCACAGGTTGGCTGGTGGAGGTCTAGATGAGGGCCATATAAGCATCTGGAAGGGGTTATTGCTGCTAAAAATAACAGAGAATCTGTGATGTCTTTCTTGACTCTTTGTTACTGTGTTTTCAACTCAATAATGAAAGCCTTGAAAAAGAGGAGATACATTAATGACAAACTGAATAGCCATTTTGAGGCACAAAGATAATTCTTAACTGAATTTGAAGTGAGAAAAATAGACTTGGTCTGTGTACATCTCACATTCAAGCACACATGGAGGGAAGGAGGCATGTGTAAGGTCTGATTCATCACACCTCATACTTAATTCTGCCCCAGAGATGCCCATGTCTTGGGTGATGTAAAGAATGTAGACTCTATTTTCGTGCACTAGGGTGCACTGAAATCTGGGGGTTTCTCACCATAATTCTGCCTTTTTTCCATTTGTTTCCCAGTTTCTCCTGTCAAGTCTTCCAATTCTGTAGCCAGCTCTGATGCCCTTTCCTCCTGCCTTCACAGGTCAGGCAGAGATTTAGACCCCACCCTGTCTGTGCCTGAGCCTGCAGCAGACCCAGTGCTGTTGTTTTGCTTCTCCCTCTTACTCTTAGGACCAGTGGTACAAACAGAGCTCCTGGAGAGGCTGGCTGTAACCATAGTGATAGCAGCAGTCCTGAACAGATCTGTTTAGCTCTGGGGAGGGGGAAAAAAGACTTTTCAAAGGAGAAGCATCCTCCTGACTTTGTATCAGGTTGATGGAGCGAGGTAGTTTGCATCATGCTTTCTTTACAGCACGTGCAACAGTAAGTACTCAAATCATGCAATACTCAGGAGTTTCTGTGCTTCTGCTGTTAAATATAACCTCATTGCTTGGTCTTGTGTAGGTTCTGTCCACAGCTGTTTGTCCAGCCTCCGTAGTCACCCTCCTTAATGGCATTTGTTTCAATAGTTCCTTTGGTTGCTGTGATATAAAGCAACAATGAGAAATTAAAGCAATTTGTCAATTTTTCAGTCAAAAAGACAGTCTGAGAAAGATGTAGTCTGAATGTCTTTGTACATCCCAGGCAGAAGATTCATAGCATTTTGGAGAAATGCTTGAGCTACTGAATGTAAGGGAACTGCCATACACAGTGGTAAGGATACAGGCTTGGTGGCGTGAGTATGTACTCTACATCCCATAGGAAATGCCTTTTTTGTTTTTGAAGAACTTTGAAAATTAAAAAGTTAATTTAGATAAGAGAGAGAATTAATAGAAGAGAAAAGTTACACAAAGAATAGCTAATGAGCTCTTTTACTGCTTTTTAAGCCATGTCAGAGTGAGGTCATGTTCTGCAGAATATGGAGTGTCTGCATATTACAGAGTTTATGGTTACAGAAGGGTGGTAATTGGCATGTTCTGTACAGATAAAAAAGGTATATTCCTTACTCAGCATGCTAGTTCCCAAAAGGACAACCTTAAATTCTGTATTATCTTAGAGACCTCTGTTGACTGGTGCATTAATGGACCCCATCATCCACATCACAAGGATAGCTTTTGCTGCTGGAGTAGTTTTTGGCTTGTGTCTGGCAATAACACTGAGGTTAATAGACCAGAAAGGGGACAGATGGACATATGTATCAGAAACAGAGCAAAAGTCCTGTAATTATGAAAGTCAATACCTGTGAAATTCCTCACTGTTTAGGATTGATTTTGGTCATTAATTGTGTCATCCTGATAGAGCATCCAATGCAAGTCTGAAGGTATGTTTGAAGTATATTGCACTTCCACGCAACAGATTCACACTAGGCTTAAATTTGTCTCTTGTTATGTTTTTGTTTTTAACCTTTTATTTTACACAGAGCACTAATCTTTTACAGATTTATTTTAACAAGTCTGTGTACCAAAAGCTACCTAACTTACTGCTTCTATAGGTAATATGTATTCTAATATAGTCAATGTGGAAATAGCAGCTTTCTGCTGATATTAGAGAGAGGGGAGAATTAGTTTAAGAAAGTTGCAAGTCAACTTCAATAGAAATGTTTTGTATTCCCTTGAAGGTGTTGATATTGGAAAGGGGAAATTCATAAAAAAATTATGTGAAGTCATACCAGGCTTCACAGACATCATTCCTGTATATTCCTGTGAAACGGATTCACAGGAATATACAGAAAAAGACAGTGTCATACTAATTGAAGTTTAAAATTTATTACTCATTGACTAATTGACAGTCCTGTCTTTGAATACAAAGTAATTCTGAAGGCATTGATCCCAAATGCCTAATTTCCTCAAAAGAGGGAAGGATGCTGCCTGAAATAAAATCCAAATTTCATGTACCATAGAAATTTTAGTTCATGGAAAGACAACAGGCTTTCAAGCTACCTTGGCTTTGTGGACATTCAATTTTCCTTTTCAAGCAAAATAAACTTTTTTTGGTAAAGGTATATTATTTTGGTATTCATACTAACAAAGTGGCAGCATTTTGCTGTAAATGGTGAAATATTGTATTATTAATAGTGATAAGTGTACAGCTGTAATAATTGTATTTTAATACAATAGTGGCTTTATCCTGGCTATGACCGTGTATAGAACCAGGGATGCTTCACTGACTTCTGTCTGCTCTGCCAGTGGAAGCATTAAATGCTGTATCTTAGACTGAGCACAACTGGGACAAACTGGGCCTGAGGAGCAGCTAGCAATGATTTTCAAGGGAGAAAGCCTCTCTATATTCTTCCAAAAAGAAAAGGTTTTCAAGAGAAGGAAATTCCATTTCTTTGATCTCCTAAGTCAGTAAAGGCTGCCATCCTGAAGCCTAAGCCTGGTCTCTTACCTGCTTCTCTGGCTCCTGGCAAATCCCCAATTTCTGCAAAAACATTTTGGCTGCTTTTAAACATAAACTGTTAACATGCTGGATACTCCTTTGCAAATGTGCATGTACAGCATTTTTTTATTTTACATATTGTCCAGTATCTGCAGGAGTTGCTGGGTAGACAGTGTTATGCAAAAGCTATTAGGACAGTGGGCCTTCAGCCAGGTCCAGGAAGGGTGACCCACCTTCTCTTTAAGAGCTCTGCCAGGTGGTGTGAGCTGCTTATTTGAGCTTTTTGACATCCTAGAAGCAGGTTTTAATCAGAGAAGAACTTGGTGTGTCTTAGAATGAAGCTGAGCTACAAGAAGGAGGCTGTAGGGATTCAATAATCATTTTCCTCATGGTCTGTGAAGTGTGGTACCAACTTCAGGAGTGAGCTTTCAAGCACATACTGCCTGCCCTGTCTGCTGCTGCTCTAGCCTCAGAAATTCTCAGCTGTATAGGAAAGTGACAGTCAAAGTCTTCTAGGAAATTTCTGAAGTTATAATTTCAGTGACAGATTTGTTCAGCAGAAGTTCAATAAATGCCAGATACATGTCAAATAAGAGTGCAACTTTCAACCCAGAGGGTAAAATAAATTTTAAGAAAAAAAAGATAAGCATGTATTTAATGGGGAAGGAAGATTATGAATTGTGATACCTTATGACCAAATATGACCTCTATTCACTTGAGAAAAAAGGCTGGTTTATGCAATTAGAGATATGAACCTGTGCTAAGACTTACATATGCAAATATGTATATCATAGTAATGTTTTTAGCAATACTTAATTCCTAATCTTTTAATAGTTTTGGTATTTTCAGTGCACATCATAATTTTGCTAAGGGCTTGAGCCTAAAACTCAGTCTGCTAATGTAAGATCAAATTCTTCAGCTATTATGCTTTTGGAGTGGTAGTGTGACTGGTACAGCTCAGTGAGTTCTCACTTCCTACTCTTCCAGGCTTGAAGTTGCTCTTTAACTGAATCTGTACACCCACAGGAGGACATTTTTGATTGTACTGGCCTCCAGTGGCAACCTGAGAACCCTTTTTGGTTGTGAGATGTAGTCAATCAACTCCTTCACGCCTTCTTCTTGACTTTATGACTTTCACATTTAATGGGTCTTGCTTGCACAATACTGACTGTGTCTCAACTATGTAAAAGATTAGACCTTCTGGTTTTGAATTGCTTGATAAACTAGGATCATCAACAATGCTTTAATGCAGTTAAGTGCGTATATCTAGAAGCAGATCTTATAAGATTACTTGCTGGAAAGCTTTTACTCTGAAAAAGGATTAGGGGTCATTGCAGGTGAAGAACATATTTGAACTTTCAGTGTGATGCTGTATGGAAAGACCTTGTCAGACTTAAGACTTTGTAATCAGATACCCTGACAGGCCTGGGGTGTCATTTCCATTTCTATATATGACTGGAATGACACTGGCACTACAAGACTGCTTAAACTCCTATTTTCATGTCCTCTTTATGGAATTTGGAGAAGATCCATTGGAGTTTTAGAAGGCTCTTTATCTCCTCCTTATAGAGAGGTCCATGAATACCCTCATGACAGATCTATACCATGACTGTAGGCTGCTTTCCCTCAAGGGGAAGAATTTTTTTACTCCTACAAATTTGCCAAATTATTTGATAAAAGTGGAAGCAGAAGAGGACAAATAATCTTTGTCAGGAGCACCTCTAAGGGGTGCTTTATTCTTGGCATTTTTTTCTGTCCAGATGTAGACGTTGCTAGAGACATGGAAAGAGATATCCTTTCACACAGAGTGGTTGGTCAAACTATGTCCAAGCCAAAAGATTTTCCAATGGCTCTCACAGGGTCAGGACTGTACTCAGGCTTTTTGCAATATCCAAACACAGACAACTGTAATGAACAGTGTTAAATGTTAAGTTCCCCTGCCATTCTTTAGCCCACTGTGCAGTCTGATAATGACCACCTAACTGGAAAAAACATACTTCAGCACAGGAGGAAAATTGGCCACTCCTATGTGTGCACACCCCATGCAAGTAAGTATTTGGCACAGGCTGTACCAGTACAACCCTGATGCTCATAGCTGTTTTTCCTTCAGCACTTCTATCTAGCGCACATAATGAGACCCTTCTTTCTTGCTTATGGGTTATTCCTCAGTTCTTTCCATGTATCTTCTTCTTGTGAGATGATTTTCTAGTTTCATCAAAACTGTTCATTTCTTGAAGAGAAATCCAGAAAAGCCGTCCCCAACTTTTTGAAAGTTTGGACTATAACAAAATGGGGTCATAGATTTGGCACTGAGGAAATGAGCTCATTTTATTCTTAAGACTGTGGTAGGAGTGTTTCCTCACACACTACGTAGTTAGGTTATCACAAGAAGGCATTATTTCTACAGAAGGTGCAGCACCTGATCTTAGTTAACTAAGTTACTACCTAAAGAATATACATCAAAGTTGATTTCTTCTTGAGTTAGGTGCAATTGGGTAAGCACATTGTGGAAAAATACTAATTACCATAAGGAGTGCTTAAGCATCATCCTCAACAAAACCTAACTGCATTTATCCTGCTGCTGTGGAATACTCAGTGTAGGAGGAAAACAAATTACCTGTTAATTACTTTGAGTACAGAAAAAGGGACAAATATTTTCTGATGCCACATTGAGTTCATCCTGTGAGAAGAATAAGCCCAATATTATTGACATTTTTTAATCTTTATATAACTATCTGATGAGACTGTTTTCTAGAAGCGCTGAGTGCTAGCACTCTCCTTGAAAGTGATGGTACTCTGAGTATCTTGCAGCTCTAGAAAGTGGGTTTTTTTTAAGATCCAAAAATTGGCAGTAGCAAGTTATTGACCCTACCTCAGATTAGAAATTATATGTGTGAGAGCTAATACTGTGCTAAATTTGGGGTGACTTAGAGAATTCAAGGCTAGAAAAATGCAATCCTCTTTTAGGATGCACACTTGTATATGTAGCCTGCATGGTTTGATCAAGAAGCACTGCTCCCAGTGGGCAGAATGGTGGAAATTGTCTCCAGTGATAAAGGAAGTGATAATCCAGTACTCAAGAGTGGAGCCACATAAAAGGAAGCATAGCAGAGCTTACAAGAGCAGGAGGTTACAGATGACTACAAATTTTTATGCTTGAAAGAGAGGAACAGCCTCCAGAAGCCAACATGGATTGAGATCAATATGTAGACAGGCATTGCCTAACAGATCATGTCTACTGGGCTACTTATTTATGTCCCTGTGTATACAATCAAGTGCCTATGTGGAAAATTTCAGTCTGAACTAATAATAACTGATCCACATCTAGCAGGAGGCTCATTTCTATGTGTTTTTAATAGAAAAATTAAGGCCGTTACTGAATAATATTGATTGTTGACATTTTTGCTTCACGAAGTAATTTGCTTTAGCCTCCATTTCTATGGTGTCTTCAATTCAAAAAACTCCAAGTACTTCACAAATGCTAATTTAACCTCACAGCTTCTCTGTATGGAACATAAGTATTATTACCCCCAGGGAGTGCCTTCTCTTTGTGTCAAGGAAGTGCTCAACACATTGCTGGTGTTGCTAGAGACTTCCCATAATAAGCTGTTTGCAGCACAGGAGACCTAAGGAGTAGAACCAATGAAAGACTATCTTTGTTAAACGTGAAACAATTCTGATAATAAATGTCTAGGCACTAAGTCTAAAAACAGTCAGGAAAATGCAGCTGAATGAAAAAAAAAATTAAAAAAGATGTAGCAAGGGTGAGATATGAAAATACGTATATTGTGTTATACTCCATTTATATTTTGGTATACAAAAAGCATTGATAAACACATGGATAAACATGCATGAGGCTTTCGGGTGTAAATTACAGTCAGTAAGTCATACTGCTGTACCTAGCAATTGAGAGTATGGAAGTTCATCCTTCTTTTGCATCTTTTTTTTTTTTTTTTGCTTTTGCTTTTACAGTGTCAGACTTGGCAGATCAGGGCAGAACACTCAGTATTTGTGGGTGTTTCATCTTGATGAGTTTGAGTGGGACTACTGTAGAGGGAGGCTAGCTCACTGCATAATGCTAACATATTTACTGTCTTTTCAAAGTGATCATATACATTTATGTCCCTTTAGTAAGCATTCATAAAACAAACAGATTTTTTTCTATAACATGAAGATGTTGCTTTTTACTTACACAGAATTTCACCTGGATTATAAAGCTATTTGATAACTATTCATGAAAAAACAGAATGTATATATCTTTTATTTAGACCAGTAATATGCACATTTAATGTACATTAGTAGCAGAGTCATCATTAAATAAATTAATTTTTCAGCAGGGGTGAACTTGTCTTTCTCTCTCAAGACTGACATTGGAGAGTTCAGCAAATCCATTATGAAGGTTTAATATTCAGAATTCTTGATAGTCATTCTAATTACCAATATTAACTTTGGAATAGATGTAATGAAGTGGAATAACTCATTTACATTGCATCTTGTCAACATCATTATTAATTTAACCATCCATTTTTGAAGATTAAAGGCAGTTTTTGAGGATCTGGATTGGCAGACAAATAACTGAGCAGAATATTTGAGCGGCCAATGCCTTTTCATGCCATTCCTGCCCTATAAACGATCTAGAAACCTACCAGGATCATCCCTTCAGTATTTTTAGTGGAATAAACACAACACAAGGATAGCATGCTGTCTCTTTCCAGCCCCTCAGCAGAAAAGATGGTTGGTCTCAACCATGAATGGGAGTAATAGGGATGCTACATCCCTTCATCATGGTTTTTCTAACCTGTATCAGTCATAGAGAATCTTAGTGGTCACTGCAATGCATCAAATAGACCCCAGCTCAGCTGTAGTGTTGAAGTTAGGTCTATATTATGTGGCAAGCCTTTATTTAAAATGCTAGAGCAGTTCATAGAGCTAACTCAAACTTCAGAGATTACCTTGGTGTTTAGACTGTTTCGATGATAGGAGGCAATGCAGGAATGTCCCTGCCTGCTCTGATTTTTAGTGTGTTGGTCCTTCACTGCACTTACAAATCCTTGAAATGTTATTGAACTGCCTCAAAAAAATCTGAAGGGGAAAAAAAGGGTTTCTTCTGTATATAACTGCTCAAAAACTGGGAAAAACAAAATCAGAACTCTTTAAACTTTCTTTTCCATTGTGCAGTGGCAGAAAAGGATAATGCTAAACTTTTTGCCCAGATAAATCAGATATGGGCAGCCTTGCCCATGGATCCCTCACACACATTCTCTGCTCTAGTTACCTTGGAGGGTTAATGTCTGATTGCATTGTTTTACAATTCAGCCATATTCTGGTCCACTATTCATGTAGAAAGTTTTCATACAGATGCTTTCTGAGAGCATAGAATATAAGAGAAGAGTATATAAATGTACAGAATATAAATTGTTGATTTTTGACAGGTTTTCCTTTTATATGTTTGATGCAGATGTAATAGAAGAACCTGGGTCTTACAGGCTTCATTGCAGTAAGCGTAAGACTTGCACAAAGGCTCTGTAAGAATGACAGGATTCTCCTGAGACAGAGTGGGGCTAAGAAATGCAGAAATCTCCAGGAAAATCAGGCATAACTGCAGGAAACCAAATAAACCAGATACAGTAATGTTGTGACAGGGGGTGGTTATTACTGTTTTGTTGTTTGCATTGCTTAGGGGTTTATGGAAATTTTCAGAAATGTCTCTATTCACAGGTCTGGAAGTCAGGTTTAATTATAACCTTTACTCTCAATCCTGACACACAAAGCTGTAAACAAACAAGAATTCCCTCTGAAACTTGCAGAGACATCTTGAGGTTTGCACTGGATTTGGTGATTTTTAACAGTTGGATGAGTGGATTCTTCATGATGTCTCAGCACTGTGAATCTGTAAAGTTGCTTCTGGCTTATGTCCAATTCAAGGCAACAATAAATTGTTTTAGTCTTTTACAGGAAAATTACATAGCCAAGATTTCTGTTTGAGCCCATATGCATCTTCAGATTGTGGTTTGTTTGGCTTTTTAAGCAAGGATAATTAAACTTTTTTTTCTCCATGTAACATACATAGCAAATAAAGAATCAGATAATATTTCTCAGTGGATTTAGATATATTTCAGCTGGGGTCATTATATTTCTGTTTTCCGAAAAGGATAAGACTAAATAACATAAGGTTCATAGCAAAGAAAATAAAATAGGATTTTCTTAAAACAATAACAAAAACTGCAGTCAACCTGCTTCAAGCACCCACTTAAAACAATAATGAAAACTGCAGTGAATCTGCTTCAAGCACCCACTCAAGGAACGAGTGAAAAACCAGTCACTTAACATTTGATGATCTAAAAATGATGTGTTGACATATACTCAGCTTGAAATCAGTTGAAGATGCTTTGGGGATAGTATTTTAAGAGGAGGTTTCCTAAATAGATAGCACCTTGATGCTTTTTACAGTACCTAACATGTAAGTATTGTCTTGAAATAGTAAAAAATGTGACATTTTCCTAGAAAAATAATCACTGGGGGAAAAGAAGGGTAAAAAAATGTCCCACTGCAACTGGTGAAACACGAGATCATTGCAGAAGCATTGCTCTCCAGTTCTTACCCAGAAGGATGAAGTCCTTGTCTTTGGCTGTATTGCCTGTATTCTTTAATCTTCCTCAAAGCTAAATGTGGTTTTGACACTCATTTACACACTGGTCGCTGTTACAACAGAGTACATTGTGCTAGCAATGCCAAAAGCATGAAGAGATGGAGATTTACCTCTAGGAATGCAATTCATTTGTTGAAATTTGGACACTGAGCTAAGCTATTTATCTGCTTTCCAGCCAAGAAGTGGCAATTCTGAGCAACACTCCATTTTACCATAAAATAGATGTCTTCAAAAAGATCAGAAGAGTCCTGCAGGTATTTCTCCCTTGACAATAAAGGAAAGACAGGTAATGGGTTCACACACAAATATCCATGGTGTGGGCACCTAACATGAATGTTAGTCCCAGCCTCACTAATTTAATTTAAATTCTGTGGCCCCATTAATACTGCTGTTTTCCCTGAATGAATCCTGCAAAGCAGAGACAATGGGATAGGACACTTGAAAAGTATTAGCTCTGCAAAACACATCACATATAGGAATCTGTCCAGTGTCTTTGTACAGTGTTTTTGTATCTATCTACCAGGGATCACAAGAGTGGCAGTAATTCCTTATAGCTGACAGTTTCAAAGGCTTCTCAAGTGCAGGATGAACACCTGGTCTTCAGCTATAATAAAGGCTCCAGGCTGTATCAAAGGTCAAAAAATCTGAGACCTGCTGAGCCACTGAAAATACTTCATGACATCCTCCTTTGCAGCCCTCTTTCATGAGGAAAAAAAGATTTTAGAGAGGGTGAATTTAGAGTTCCCCACAAAGCCCGAGTAAATAGGCTTTAATATTTTTCCTTGAAACTGAGTGGGAGAAGTGGGGAAAGACAAGGGAGAGGAAATTCCTCCTGTTTTGCAGACACAGATGGAGAAGGAACAGGACATCTGCTCCTCCAGCGGGCTGCAGTAGTAGCTGCTTCCATGGAAGAGACCATCAGGAGGGTTTCTGACCTATTTGTGCCTTGTGCTTTTATCTCCTGTTACTTGCATGAGCCACTAATACTAGAACGAAGAAAGTGATGATGTACTGTCTGCATACCTGTTTCAGGGACTTCCCACTCACACTGCTCTGTGTCCCGCAGGTAATGCCCCTCCTGTAAGTACAACTCTGTAGGATGGGTAAAAGAGTTTTACCTTAATATCACCATCCCATTCCCTCAGCAAGTAGACTTTAATGTGACTGGTTTTGCTAGAAATACGACACTAGGATCTTCATCTAACGTAACTCAGGGTTGTTTTACCTCAGGAGAAGAAACTGTCTGCAAAATTTAGGGAAGACACTCTATAGTGTTGTACCCAGTTTGGTGACATTTAGACCCAGTGGCAGCTCTGTCAGCTGGCAAGGCTGGCAGAAGAGACACAGTGAGAGACTGTGTGTGTGCATGTGCATCAATGTACAGACAAGCACATGTGACGTGGTGGAAATTTTACAGGTCATGGTTGCACAAACCAAGAAGGCACCACAAAACCTGGGAAATATATGAAGATGTGTTCACACAGTAGCCCTCAGTGCTTTTTCTTAGCTTGAATAAATAGGAAAAAAAATCTTCTCTTAATGTAAAATAGAATTATTTTCTTATTTGTAGGCACCAGGGAAGCAACTGGTGGGAAAGATGCAGGTTACTGTTTGTATTTACTGACAAGTCCCTCCTTGTGGAGCATGAGCACTGACTATAGGGCTAAAAATGTAATAAGCTATTCTTTGATGTGAATAAGTTTTAGAATTTGAATCTAAGAGAGCATCCTGAATATGTTTAGATTTCCCATCCCCAGGTCTTGAACTTGTCTAGAAGTGCCAGACATAGATCATCACAACATAGATTGTTCCAACCGTCTCATGATCAAGAATCAGTACAACATCTTTCAGAACTGAAAACAATTGTCATTTCATCTAACATTTCTCTCTTTGGTTCAGTACCTTCTGTGACTTCAAGATGCATTTGATTCATAGAAAATAGACATATATTTCTTGCATTTAGTTCTTTAATTTAAGAAAACATGATGTTTTCACTGTCAGGGCATAAACTTTAATAAATATTCTACCTTCTGAAAATTTTATTTGTTTTAGTTCTAAGGGTTGACTCATAAGGTACGTATTTCAGTCCATGTTTCAATAATAAAACTAGCTGGTATTTGATCACCAGCTAGCCAACATTCTTGCCACAGATTTTGAAGCCACAACTAGGCATAATACTAATTCTACCAGCAAACCCATTTGTGGAACAATTCACCACTCTAAACCTTTAACTCAGCCCAATCTGTGCACAAATGGGAGAGGCTAGTGTTTTTTTTCTTTTTTTTTTTAATTAAAAATCTGTAAGGCCAAGGAATACAGTTAAATATGACATTGATTTTATATTCTTGCTCTCTTGCTCACTTGGGATGGCAGTACTCAGAGCATGCCAGGCAATACTTGTTTAACATGATTCACATGTTGCTATTTTTTTCTGTAAAATCCAACTCATTCTGCCATTGGTAGGACCAAATATCAAAAATATAAATCAGTGCAGTAGTTAAGGGTATGATATATTTAAAGAGTTTTAAAATAAGCTATAATTTAATTCAGCAAGCTAACAATCAGTAAAGGCTGTCTTATTTTCCTACTTATGCAAGTTACTACATTGCAATGAGATTAGTCACCTAACATAAGTAGGAGTTGGTTCTGTAATAAATCTGCAAACACACACAAAAAAATTGAGTTAATCCTGAAATACCATTTTTAGCTTGTTCTCATTGTGTCTCTTTAATATTGTAGAGGTCTCCTAGTAGTGACAGTTTTAACCTTGGCTCTCCTGCTTTTTGTGAGATGAAGTCAGCCCTTCATCTGAATGGTTTTTCATAGTTTAATATCCTCATCCGTTTTACTTGAAGGCTAGGCTAAAAAAATGAATAATAAATTTGATGAGGGCTGGTTAAAGAAAGCACTGCATTAAATCTGGATTGCTCCCAGCCATCTTAATTGAACAAAGGGAAATTTTCCAAATACACCTTCTATATTGGCTGACTGCCTTAGAAGTTCTCTGAAGCTAGAAGAAAAGGTCCTTCCTCTCCAAATTAAAACACATACTGTTAAAAAAAATCCTGAACTATTAAAATCTGTGGTATGAAGTTATGCCAGAAGTAATATAAACCAGATTCTTTCATTACAAGCCAGCACTAGAATTAAGCTGTCTGGTTTGGTGCTGGAATAGATAACAGTTTTTAAGATTGTGTAATTTTGTATATTGATAAAAACCTGGTCTTTAAAATAAAAAGTTCTCATTATTTGGATAGGTGTAAACTGCTAAAAGTACCAGCACTATTCCCTAGCAATGTGGAAGTTGGTCTGCAAGGTCTGACCCCAAACAGAAGCTGGGGCTGCCAGTACCTGAAAGCAGTTGAAGAGAGACAGCTGGTGGCATTGGAAGAATCAACTGGAGCTTGGGTTATTTGAAGATTAACCCAAAATGCAGTGTTTCCCCAAGGCACATCATCTCTTCAATATGTTATCCCACGGTCTGTTGTGGCCAGAGGTCTGCACAGCCTGATTTTCCAGCAGCAGTTGGAGGACAGTGCAGTAGGGAAGTTGATGACTATCAGGGAAGAAAGTTCCAGCCTTGTTATATTGGTGCTTTCTGACAGTGCGGTGGGTTTTCTTCAACCTTAAGCTGCCAAGGAATTCCCTCTGGTGATGGGAAGGGACTGTAGGAGAGGCAAAATCAGGCTGTGGTGGCAAAGCCTCACAAGGGCTTTTCCTGCAGTGGAGGAACAGCAGCGCAGGGGTTGTGAGCAGTTGGCAACATCCCTCCACCACATGCACTTTTAAATACAACATCCATGCATCATTTTGCAAAAAATCCCTTTTAAATTAGCAGGTTCTGGTTTTCCCTGTTATGGCACTCACCAGATGGGGTCTACCAAACCCTGTGCTGGTGGGATGTCCAGGACCTTACACCTTGCTCTGTAATGCAGCGTTACAAGGCAGCGCTTGTGGAATTGAAGGCAGTGGTTTGTATGTTGTGTCTAACAACAGCCTGTGCTCCCACCATGAGACCAAAGGTTTTTTCCATATGGAAAGTGTACCTGCCTCTCAGGAGCAGCAGGAATGTGTGATTTTCATAGCAGATAAGCCTGAGCAGAGAAAAGCAACAAAAATACACATATTTAAAATGAAAGGGGGTTGTTGATTATTATCTGTGTGTGGTATTTCTGTCTGCTCACAACAGCAATCTGCCTTGTCTTCTCTAGACATAATTCCCTGTACTTGTCACATAAATTGCAAGTTCATGGAAGCTGCAATTTACCACTGGGTATATGGTAATTGCAGCCAAATTATACTGAAAAATTAGTATACATAGAACTTATTTTGCAGAGGCATGTAATAAAAGGATGTTTTTAAAGAGCTATTCAGGCTCTTAAAAGTTAGGAAGTGCCAAATTTTGAAGAGCAACTGGAATTCAGCTCAATTGTTGGTAATATGACACAGTCACATCCGTTTTCCACAGTGCTCCTGCTTTGTTTGTCTGAAGGATGGACAGACCTCACTGAGGGGCAAGTAATCAAATATTCCACTTGCAGTAAGGTCACGCATTACTTGCACATTTTTTAACACAATTATTCAAATCCTCTATTGAATTATTAGTCTCTTCATGAGATTTACTGTGATGACCTCTTTGCAATATTATCACTGTTTACCAACATTATTTAATGTATTCTTACAGCTCTGCTTAGAGGTTACTCTTCCCATAATTTTATGTCCAGAGACCTGAGACAGAGAGACCTGAAGAACAGATGTGAAACCCAGAATTATCAAGTATTATCTAAATTTGAGAATGCTCAATTTTAGAAACTCAGAGCCTGATTTTTTTTTCATCTGTTCAAATTGCAGTTAGCAATTTTAAGTGCAGCTGTGAATGTTCAGCCTTTTTCTAATTTAGGCCCAGATGTCTCCAATTGGGCCACAAGAAAATGAAAAATGACAGAGGCAGGGATAGCATCAATCTCTCCAGGGCAGCATTCAATTGCCTGCAGTCCCCTGCCTCATTCTCTGCGCATTTTATAACTCCTGGAGCTTGTGAAGCAGGAGTCATGCTGACAACAATGAGAACAGATACATGACCCTGAAACCCTCTTTAATTTTTTGATTGCAGATAATTTTTTCCCAGCTTATTCAGTGCAGAGAAAGAATCATCTCCAGAAAAACACTGTAATGCAAACCGAGCAGGTTGCACATCCATTTCCCAACTATTAAGAGCCTCACTTTGCAAACTTTGCCTTCTCTAATACATCAATGGAATTATCTTCATGCAAAATACTGAAATAATTTCTTAATAAATGTGCCTTTTATCTATTTTTTTTCCTTATCACTGCTATGTTCTGGAGAAGAATGATTGTGTGGTGAAAGCCTAAGGCAAGAAATTATGAAAAATTTATTTCCAGAATCAGTCCTGCCATAGACTTTCTTAGTGACCTTGGGCATTTCTTATCCTTGCTGTCATTCCCTTTCATCATCTTGAGGCTTGGACTAGCACAAGGGCTGCTTCGGGGTAGTTTTGTGGAGCTCGACTCATTATTCTTGGTAGAGGGTCAGATTCTCAGGTGCTATGAAAGTGTGAAATATTATGCAACAGCATGCTGCAACAGAAGTGTCTAACACAAAGTGTTGTTATGAAGTACTAATAATGGCATAGTTGTATTAGGAGATAAGGCCTCAAAAATTGTTTGTACAAGACATCTTTATTGATATCACTATTTTGTCTTGGCCTGAGCATGATGATTAGGTACCAAGGCCCTGATGGCAAATATAAAATGTTCAGCATCACTGCCTGGATTCAGAGCTGTACTATGCAGAAAACCAAGTAAATACATACTGTAGGACTGGGCTGTCCTACACATTGATCTGAACTACTTGGTTACCTGCACCAAAATATATTTTGATATAGCCCAATACAATCTTACACAAGGAACAAAAGTACTCCATCTTGAGAACAAAGCACTCAAGCTATGTCTTTATGAGGGCCATGTGTTTGGGAAAAGCAGACAAGTAGCTCTCTAGGAGAACCCAGCACCACACAGGATGTGCTTGAACGGGGTTGCAAGCAGCAGAACTGTGGGAAGATAATGCTGTAGGTGGAGCTGGTGAGATGGATGTTGGAATACCACAGAGTCCTTTGATCATTTTGGAACACAGGGGAGAATGCAGGCAAAAAGCACTGAAACAAAATTTCTGGCAAAGGGTCAGAAATCACAGTTGTTAATTTGGGTAGATGTTAGAATTTTATAAAGAGATTAAATTACTCTAAATTGGTATCTTTCTGGAGAAAATATGATAGGTGGGATAAGTCTCTTCAGTTTGAGAAGAAAAGCTATGAAAATTCAGTGCCTAAAATTTTAAACTGGGTAAGCTTAATAGGATAAAATTCAGGGGGTTTTTCATGGGATGGTAACTAATAATGGGAATATGTCACCACCAAGGATAGTGGTGGATTTTCTGTCCTTTAGGAGTCACAGCTTGGATGCCATCTGGAGGATAGGCAGTAGTCCAAGACAAAAACATCTGTATCAATAATATAAAGGACAATCTAATGACACTCAAGGAACTGAAGTTCACAGGAGTTCTGCCACTGACTTTAATGAAGGCAGGATTTCATCTTCTGTTCCCAAGGCTTTAATAATAGAAAAGGTATTAATTACCTCAGCTTAAATGAAAGGAGTCAGAGTGATGTGCAGTACCATGAAGAAAGCCACCAACAGGATGCAACAATGATGCAAATTGAAACCAACCTTTTTTTTTTTTTTTGTGAGTAATTTCTGCATTTCAGCTGCATAGTCTCTTGAAGCACATCTGTGTGGTCAGTTCTAATTATAGAACTCTTCTGGGACATAACCCTGCCTACAGTGGGAATCAGAGCTGCATCGGCAACATTGAAAAACAGCAGATGAGAGGGGGAGATCCTAGTGATCCAGATTTTGAAAAAGAATGGCTACGATTTTGGTAATTGAAGGCGAGGGACGTTGTCAAAGATAGGTCAAATTGAAGGTTAACTGCATTCTCAGTGAAGAGAAGCAGGATTAACAGCAGTGGATAATTCTAGACTCTGGAGATGACTGCATCTCTGTCAAAGAGCCAAGAGAAAAGATAGATTCTTCTGCTTCAGTGGGGTTGACTCTTGCTTCAACTTCAGAAACTGGCTTATTTGTACAGCTGCATTTAGGTGCCTTGCCAGAAGTGAGGCTGCTGGCTATGTACTAGTTTCTGTTAATAAGACACGCTAGAATGTTACAAATCTTTACATTTTCTATTTCTTTTTGTCTCTGTTGAGGGGGTGGAGGAGATGCACCACTAGCAGTATACTCTGCTCGTTAATGGCTGATGAGTTATTTACCTTCTTCTGTCAGAAGAAGAGCTAGAAAACTTCCTATAATAAAAAAAATATGTCTGGTCTAAAAAAAAAATATGTTAAAGGTCAAATACAGGAAATACTTTGATGATACTGAAGATACTTAAGGAATACTTTTGATTTTCCTGTTTTCATTTAGATTTGCATTTTGAGGAACTCGTTAATGAAATGCAAGAGGTCCCTCCAAGGCACGAACAGAATCCAGGGAAATATGGATGTTTAGCCAAAGTGAGTGCACACCTACAGACAAAAGCACAAACATGTAATTGATCAAAATATCTGTGAAGTAGCCGGTAAAAAGATTTCGACATCAACTATTTTTATAGTGAGTATATACAGTAAAGCCGTAAGAACAGTCAAACAATAATGATTAATGCTCTGCTTTAGATCTTTGAAAATGGAGGGAAAAAAAGGCATAAATAAATGGGTTCTAGTTCATCAGCTCTGCCTGGTATATGCCTTTCTCATTCAGAAAACCCTGAAATTCCAAACTGAGTTTGTAACAAGCTCATTCTGCAATAAAGATCATGTGACTGTTCCACTGATAGACAATCAGTGATTCACTATCACATTTTATTTGCATGAAGTTGCACTGTTTTTTCATGATAGTTAGAACTATGATATATGAATTTTGCCTTGCTCTTATGTGACATGACCTGTGATCTAAAGAATTCACATAGTGATCTTCTTGATCTGCTTATCCAAAAATACAATGCCAGTCAAGCCATACCAAGAATCACTTCAATGGAAATATTTGTATTTTTGAAGTTCCTTGCACCTTGCTTTTCCCTCTTCTGCTTTTTTCCCTTTCTGTCAGCAGTAGGAGAATGACAGCATGTCAGAAAGGTCTGGCTGGTCCAGCTGTACTTCTGCCTCTGGGCTAAGTTGGAAAATAAGAAGATAATTGAGTAAAAGTCTTCTTAAGAAATGTCTGTGATTACTAGATTGTTAGAGGATAGTTTTACCATCACTGACCAAATTCAGACTCTCATGACAGCTCTATATCCAATCCTATTTTCTGTGCTTTTGATATTTCAAAAACCATCAAAGTTTTTACAGGTGCTGTTGCAATGTTATATCTACTCACTTTGAGAAGAAAAGGTCCCAGTACTACAATGTTTTTTGTCATTTGACAGCTTCATCACATTAAACTCTCTCTTTCAGTGTCCCTGCACTCACCTTTGGTATATTCACTGTTGGCTTTTATTTCTCTTTAATAGTCTATATATTTTTCTTTTATGGTGTGTTGTGAATACACATCCCTTTTTTAAAAATTATTTTTTATCCCTACTTCCTAGCTACATTTATTGCTTTCTATTGGACCTATATCTGTTACACAGTTTAGGCAATAGGATTGTTTCATAGCATTTGGTTCTTTCTGATCCTGGAATACTTGGAAGCCATTCCTCTTGCTAAGTATTATCATTTTCTAAAATCCAGAGAAGTAATTTAGGGCTTATTTAAAAAGCAAATGTCACAAATAGTGAGGGGGTCTCAAACTCTGAACCTTGAAGCTCCTGTCTAGTAATATTCTGGCTCTAAATGTGCAGTCTAAAACAGTGTTACTGTCAACGTGACACAGCTGATCCTACTCAAAACACAGGAATGCATCTTCCATGCCTTTTCTCTGGTTCATACACAATATATACAGATGCACAACACCTTCACTTGAGTACTGCATCAGAAACCTCACTGATGTAGTCAGGAGATGTGCTGCATGGTTAAACATCAGATGACTGAAACTATAGATATGGATCTGTAGACAATTTTTGAATAATTCGGCCATTTAAATAACCAATTAAAATATCCTTCCTTTAAATTCAGTAGCAGTTCCAAAAACCTAAACTGGCTAACCATCATTGCAGCTATTAGTCATATCAGAAGAAATTATTGGTGCAATATTATGAGTAACTGGAGGAAATTCTGAAATCTGTTTAGTGTAGACTGCACCAGCTGTTTGTGGTTGCTCAGAGAAGATGGCAGTGCAGTCAGTGGAGTCCAGCTCAGGACAATATGTCTGAATTCAAGCACCTACTGTTGCCCACACACAGGCATCTAGAGTATTTTGAACATCCCTTGGGCATTCTGCTGGGCCCTCAGCTCCTGCTGCAGAAGGGTTTGGGTCTCCTGCAGGTCTCATCATGTTTGGCAGCTCTGTGTGGATGAGTGAAACACACTGGGGCATCTTGAACAGCACAAGCTGCTGGCAATTGGGTGCTGCATCCCACTCCTGCCCTCTCTCAGTGGCTGTGGAGGTTTGGACAATTTTCTCACATGTAGACTTTGGTATGCAGACATCTATCTGCAGGTGTTTGCCTCCTTCCCTGTATGCCGTTGAGGGAGAGAGATTAATTTCAAGAGGTTGTTTAGACATACCTAGGGCTGGTCCTAGCTGTGATGTGCTCTACAGAGCACATTTCTCCACAGATACTTTAGGAGGTCTCACAGCCGTCCAAAAATTCAGTCAGACCCTGGAACTGAGCCAAGGGGGAGGAGAGAGAAGACACAGACCTCTGCCTTGGGATGGGCAAGCTCTCCAGGCAGTGTCGGGTTTGTGCACATGCCCTTTCCAGGATCCCTGACTGCTCCCCTCAGAGGTGCTGCTGCTGGGGCAGGAGTCGATAGGGAGCACTGCCAGCAGTGCCTGCCAAGAGATGAATACATAGACCACAGACACAGTGCAGCCCAGCTGGGGATGAGCTTGTCCACTCCCACTTGTAGTGGTTTCTACATCTGACAGGTCTTTGCAAAGCCATGGGCATGGCCAGACAGCATTCCTAAAACAACACAGTGACTCTGGCTGTGGCACTGAAGGCTGGCTGTCCTTGAGGATGCATAGGAGGAAAGAGGGGATGACACAGCAACTGACATCTCTAATGAACATATCATTTGTGTGGAAAAACAAATGTTGTATCTTCTCTAGCACTGTGACTCCTTTTTTCAGCAAAGAAGAAACTAACTTCTTAACTTTCTATGAAGTTTCCTAACTCCATACCCCAAAATTAATATTCTGGCTTTGTATACAAAGGCCAATCTGAAAGTATTTACCCACTCCAGAAAGTACTAACAGCCTTTAGGAGCTCACATGTAACATCAAACAGCTGGCAGAGAAGTGACACATTAATATCCGTGGGCAGATAAAAAGGTGCGTTGTGTATCAGCGTCGTTGCCGATTTCATTAATCTCATCCATATGCATGCTTGTCTTCCTAAAATGATCCTGGGGTGTGGGAGCCAGTCTCCGGCTGTAGATGGCAGCAAACAACCACGATCGAAGTAATCCCTTCCTACAGATGGGGCAGCCGGCTGAGGCTGCAGCCGGGGCCGCCCCAGCAAACAGACTGCCTGCCATGAGGTGGCAGGAATGTCACAACTTCTTCTTACAAGACTCGATTCTGTATATCCCCCCAAATCAAATAACCTTTCTGAGTGTCACAGTTATTTTTTTCCTGTTTAATTCTCCTCCCTACTCTCAGGTTATTCCTTTTTAAATACAGCAGCGTATAGAAAGTCCTACTACATTCACAGATAGAGAACATTGACACTGAAAAGGTGTGGAATGGGACCAGTGCTACCTCGAAGACCTAGCAGTCTGAATAGGTTTTTGCATAGGGTTGTATGCCATGAAGCCTAATTTTTATATTTTCATGCAATTAGGTAAAATAATCCTATTCATAAAATGATGAAGCTGTACTTTAAAACCTTGAAACTCCCCTCACCATGCCTTCCTTGCACATTTGAATTGACAGCTTTTTCCATTTGGAAGGCTTATTGCAAACTTTGCAGAGGTAGAGTCAGGCTTCTCTCCTCTCTGAAATAAGTAATTTATTTTGAAATTAGAAAAGTTAGACTAAAATTAAACAACAACCTGATGAACAAGCAAAATTGGGGATTCATTTGCAATACTTACCCAGAGGTGGGCAATTTGTACCAAAGCATAACTACTGTATTTTGGTCCAGCTTTCCTACTCTCTTTCCAAACTTAATTGCACACATTGAGTGAAGTTTTTGGTATCCTTAGTTAAGGAGGGAGCTAGAAAGAATTTGAAAAAATTGAAAAAATTCAAACCTATTGCTAGGTTTGAATGTCTGCTTTCATAATCCTCAACTCAGATGCACAGTATTACATTTGGGAAGACTCCTTTCATTACACATCCATTTCATTTTAGTCAGTTAATATTGACTGATACTGATTGATTGCTACTGGGACTAAAAAGAGGGAAACTACTACATGGATACAGAAATGGAATAAGCAATTTTATCTTGCAAATATAAATTTGGATTTAGAAGACTTTGTTCAGGTATGTCATTAAACGATAAATTATAAGTTCCAGAGATCAGGGGGTTTGTGTGTATTCTGTACAACACTTGAGCTATTAAATCAAGTATAGTTGTATTGTGAGTTTTGCCTTGGTAAAGGTGGAACACAAAGTGCAGAGGCAGAATATTAAAAAGGTTCAATTGGCTTAGCCCAAAAATTTTGTATTAACAGTGACTCCCTCTGAATTAAGAAGACAATGTTTTCAGCTTCAGTTTGGAATTTATTTTCTGTAAATTCCTTCACAGAAATTAAGTCCCAATCAGAGTACTAGATAAATTCACCTGCAGATACCAGGACACCTAGTATCAAATTGCTGCCTTTTAGATAGGCTGAATATTACCTGCTTTCAAAAACCTAGCAGCAAGTTTTGTATGACCTCAGGCAGTAAAACCATCTCCACATGCACAGGCAAGTAGAGTGTTCCCAATGTCCTCAACATGCCTGAGCTCATAGAAGATGAAAAGACTCCCCAGTCAGGCCCCAGAGGTATTTGGAGCATGTACTGATGGTGGCATGGAGGGTGTTATTTTTTCCTCACCCTGAAGCCTTGAAGCATGAGATTTGATTATAATCATTGTCCCATTGCAGAACTGCAGAGAATTTATGAGTATTAAGAGCATGGCAGAAAGTTTCCTTTTCTCTATAGAAGACTACCAGTGGGTATTTAAGGTGACCCTCAGATTTCCAATGCATACACATAGACACACAGAGCTTTCCCTGTGACACTCACAGGCCAGAGGGGGACAGCTAATTCACCTGAAAGCATGTAAGCAGCATTTCTTTCTCTCCTGGATGAAGTGTTCAGGCATTCACTCCTCTCCCTGTTCAGCTAAGCTCAGAGGGAAATTCCTGAACCACATTTTGCTTCTATTGCCCAGGGTGAAATCGCTGCGTCTTCTCCATGTAAGACACAGTTTTCCAGTCCCACCTTTCTTTTGTGAAAGGTTTTTCCTAATTTCTGAATTACTTGTGGATCTCTTATGAAGGCTGGTGCAATGTGGGCACTCACCCAGCTGGGCTGTGTGGGGGGAAGGTTTTCCCCCTCACTCACAGGCCACCTTCATCCTGACATGACCTCTGCTTCCTTACAGCACTGTGATTTGTCTTTGTTATTTTCCCATTTCTTCTCCTTGGAGCTGCTAATTTCCAGCATATTCTCTTACACTGAAAATGTGTAGAAATACACTTTTCCCCCAAGTAAATGGATCTTTCTTTTGTAGATGTTAGAGCAAACCTGACTGCACTGGGACCATGTACACAGCAGATCCAGAGTGCCAAGTAGCTGATTCCTGGTATACATTACCAATGTAATCTTCTGAGATCCAAAATCTTGCCAGCAAAGACTTTGTGACTCATCCTGTGAGCCATCAACATAAATGCTGAATAGTCTTGGACCAGAAACTGAGTATTTGGAGACCCATCAAAATCTGCCCAATTTATTGGAGATCTCCTTTCTCATTTACCTTGGGACCTGTCTGAAAATTTCTGGATTTAGCACTTACCTTCCTTCACCAGATAAAAGCTTTTAGATCTAAACATATAAATAAATAATATAACTTAAATATGTTAATATATATTAGATACATATCAATATACTAAATGCATATAAATACTTTGTCAAAACCCAAGCAGATGCTAAAGACATATTGTCACTCTTGTCCAAACTTTAGATAAGTCAAAGACAGTGAAATTTGATTTAAGAAGGTCTACCTGCCATGAAACCATGACATTGATTACCTGCATTTTTCATAAAATCATAGAATCATTGGTTGGATGACACTTTTGAGTTCATCCAGTCCAGCCATCCAACCATTCATCCAGCAGTGCCACTGTAACACTTAAACCCCTAAATCACATTGCCCAGCAGATACAGACACATCTTGAACACATTTCTAGCCTCACCTCTTTGCTGTTACGTCCTTATAGAAATCATTCTAGTCTTTTGCCTGTCAGGTTCCATAAATTTTTCCCATCTTTTTAATATTGCAAATGAATATACTGGAATAGTTCAATACATTGAAATATTAGTGCTAGTGAAGAAAAAATATCTTCCTTTACTTCCTCTAAAATCCTAGGTGTGACATTTCTAGGATGGTGTATTTGAAAAAGTGTAAATTTTATAGGCACTACTTTGAATTTTCCCATGTTAATTTTATAAAAATGAAAAACAAAACTTCCATGCCAGCTGAAAATTTGTTGCTGTGGTTTATATTTTTCTTTTTGGCTACACAAACTGAGCAGAGAACTGGTCCTTTTATACCACTAAAGTATGCAGAGGAAATCTGAGCTTCATATGAGACCTTCACCCAGAGGCTTTTAGGAAGAATGTTTGGGGACCTTCTCTGCCACTGTGGTGGTGGGTGCTTTGGGCTGCCCATTTCTCAGTGCCTGCCACACCCATCAATTCCCAGGGCACACCCTGGCTACTTTACATTTCAGCTACATGGTTGGCAGGTTTTGTACTTGCATCCTGATCGCATGTGGTCCAACAGATGATTTTTTGAAGTATTTAAAGAGCTGCAAAGAAGGCAACATTTATGGGTTTAGTACTTTAATCACTGTTCAATGATGCACTGTGCCTTTACTGCTCCCTTGCTCTACAGTTTTTCTTCCCCAACACTTACTTCTTATCTTCAGGGTGTATATAAGCAATACAAAATTTAGCAGATTACAAAGCACTTACTGTGTATCTGGGCACTAATTGCATTACCAGTCCTGTTTTTCTCTCCACAGTTATTACTTATGATACCTATATGAAGCCTTCCCCCAGATATCTTAATTGATATTGATGTTATTGATGTTTGTGGTTTGAGAACTCTTGCCTCTGTTGCTGTAGGGCATTTTGCTCTCAGATTGCACTTAATACTAGTTACCTTGTTTACTGCATTGGATTTTAAACCACATGGATGTTAGTGGATTATTTAAATAACTTTTCCTTCAGTGTGGAAATAGGCTTCCTACAGCTAATTTAAAATAATCAAATAAGGGAAGTTTGAGAAGATATCACAGTATGGCCACAGTATTCCTGGGAAAGCGACTGCTGGAGAGGTTCAGGATCACTCTGTGCACTCCAACGTTTGCCACAGGAGCTACAACCACCTTTGGTTGTTTCTCATCACATTGCACAGTGACAATCAGCAGGTTTTTTCCTCTAAACTACCATAACTAATGAAAAATCACAGCAAAAAGCTTGCTGCTTCGTAGAATCACTTAATAATTTGTGTTGCAAGGGACTTTTAAGGGTAGTCTAATCCAACCCCTCTTCAATGAGCAGGATCAACTTCAAATAGATCAACTTTCTCAGAACCCAGTCCAATTCAGCCTTAGATGTTTCCAGAGATGGAGTGTCCACAACTCTCTGGGTAACCTTTTCTAGAAGCTTGAGAAAGCCTCACTTAATCTGATGAACAAAATTCATGGCATGGTATAAAAGTTCCCAGAATTGCTTTGGTTTTGTTCTAACCTAAGCACCAGCTGTTTCAACTGAAGTATTAAAATAAATCCTAGAGGCTTTCTACACAGTCAGTTGGTTTTGTAAAACACTTCTGATGCTTTACCAAAATTGTCCACAGGAGCTAAACATGTAGAAAAATTCATCTCCCAGCTGGAGATGAATTTTTCTACATGTTTAGCTCCTGTGGACAATTTTGGTAAAGCATCATAAGCTCAGGTATGCTTAAATATTGCATTATATTATTTTGATTTTAGTTGCCTGAAGACATCTTTCTAAGACAACAGAACTTTGAAGGCATTTGTGCATGAGCTTAACTCATTCTTACAATGTTAGAACTTTTGTGTATAATCTCTTACTGCTGTTAATTGAGACAATCAGTTTTCAGGGAACTTACACGAAACGAAGTGGAAAAATTAAAGTAAACTGTGTCGCCAGTACAGATGAGAAATGATAAAATATTAAATGCTGGCATATGTGAGTCAAGCATATGAATCAGGTGAAGAACAATATGAGCATAAACATGTAATTAAAGATGAATTTTTTGTCCTAAAGAAACCAAGCCGGCCTTTCAAGAAAAAGCAAAACCTGAAAAGTCTCCCCAACACTGGAGCCATGCACGAGTTGAGAGCAGTTCCTGATCCTCTATGAGAGACCATGACTTGGGAATTACTCCTCAGTGGCAGCCGAGGAATTAATCTGAATTAATGATTTGGTTTTAGTAAATTTAAAAAAAGATGTTCATTTCCAACATGTCTAAGCTAGCTGAGCAGGAAAATAGAATAAACATTAAAGTACAGGACATGATCAAATAGAACATTATCACTAAAAAGCTTTTTAAATCAAGTGCCCAGTGTAAATAAGTCTGCAGTAGAACAAGCTGAATGGGCATTTCTGAGACTTTCTGTATGGCTGAGAATGTAAAAATATGGTTCCTGATTTGTGCCATTATGGAGCTTCAGCTTCAGTTTTTGTTGCCCTAGATGTTCCAATATCCCTGTGCGTATTGGTCTCCACTGAAGTTAACTAGAGATTTATAGGGGAGATTTAATTACAAGTCTAAGACTTGTATTTTTTTTTACTTCTTAGATTCAGTTACTAAGTTTCTATTTTCCAGGTTTCTTAATTCTGCTTATTAATATCATAAAGATATTAAAATATATTAAAAATATAAAAATGTAACACATATAGTTATATTTGCACAGCCTGCAAACCACACCTTTATGCTTTAGTGATTGCAACAAATGGAAAATAAAAAACTTTAGGATAAAATGGCTGTCAGGTATGCCTCAAATTGAAATTCTCAAGACTTTGCTTTATTCTTTGGCTGTTAAAACTAGCTGTAAGAAAACAGGATCTTTGTTTCTTAAGACTTTTTTTCCTTCCACTTCCTACCCCAAGCCACATATTGTAATCCTGTTGTCATTACAGTCTGTCGTGGGAATATGATATGATTCTGTTCTCACTGACGGCAAAATGTGTTTAAACTCAGAAACACAGGGAACCACATTGTATAATCTCTTTCCTCAGTTTATGTGACGTAGAGTCGAGTCAGCCTCAAAATATCAAATGGGTAATGAGTAAAATGTTGAGATAAGGGAAAGAATTAGAAAGCAGAATGTTCTGGGTATATGAGAAATAATCTCAAATTAGTTTTTTCAAGAGTGTCAGTACCCCTTACTTACTGAAAGCTAGTTTATGCACCAGGCTCAGTGTGTTCAAACATTTTATGTAAGTCTCTTCAGGCTTGAGACACAAGGTCAGAGATTATGAACAAAAATTTCATCCTAGGCTCTATGCTTTCTGCATAAAACTGTGCAAACTGTCTTGCAGTGATGTGCATGTGGCAGGATCCCACAGCCAGAAGGACATCAGCATAGCATGGTTCATGGCAATGCAAAGGGAGGCTCTGGAAAATGAACGAATCCTCAGGATCAGCCTTATGTCATTTGCTCTCTTGCCAGAGTGTGACTCCAGATTTTGTATTATTTCATCACCAAGTAGTCATGACCTCTTTCAATCCCAGCTACTGTTTTCCTCCACTTCCCTCTTGTTAAATCAATACTAGCACAGGCAGTGAAATTTGGCTCATGAACGTTCACATCTAATCTTACTCTGTTATAAAATTGAAAAGAAAAAAATAAAAACATCAATAACTGTACAGATTTTTTTTTATTAGACACAAGAATGTTTATCAGAAAATAAAGGTTATTTGAGAAACAGCATATAGGATATTGGATGCACCACAATGATCTGCAGATTTCCCACTCAGTATTTTGTGCACTTGAAACAAGGAATGTACTTAGAATCTATTATTTTTTTCATTATGGAAATATGAAGCCTAAGAAGAATGTCAATCTCCATGTGTTAGGAGAGAATATAATGATCATCCTTTAAAAAACTGCTCACCTTGAATCTCTCCATAGATTCTGGCCAACAGGAAGACAAAACATCTCTATACTTACAAGTAATCATAGCTGCAAAACCTATATTTTGCTTGCCTCATTTTGTGCACTGAGATGATTGAAGGTACAGCAAGATCTGCTCAGAGGATTGTCAAGGTTATCAAAATACACTGCCAAGGTTTACAGTAAGGAAAGAAAATAATGAAAGATTTCATACTACCAGCACAGTTAATGAGGAGAGATGCAGACAGCACACATTCAGCTTCTTTTCTCTGCTGATCTCTGAAGGCAAGGCAGGTCATTCTCATCTTCATGAAATGCCAACAAGTGGAGTTAAAATTGGAACTCCAGGAAGAAACAAGACATTGTGGGAAATAGGTCTCCAGAAGGAAATCTTGAAAGCAAAAGAAAAATAGACATATATGTTTGAATTTCAAAGTATATTTTAACTACCTAATCTGTGAATGAGGATCTTGAGAATAGTGAGAATAGGGTCTTGAGAACAGGATCTTTCCTACTCCCAGGATAACCCTCCCCCACCAGCATTGCCTGGTGTTTCTTGATAGGCCATTTTCTGGGGAAGTTGAAAACCTGAGCTTTAGTCCTTTCAGTCTGAGATAACAATCAAACAGATATATCCAGGTGCAAAACACATCTTAGACCTCCCACATTGTTTATAAGGATCAATAATCCCTTTTCAACTGATAACTATGGCAGACAAAATGGACATATCGCAGAGCAGACCACAGTTCACCCTGCCTTGTCCCTGAATTTAGCACTCCAAAGGCAGTGACTTGTTTGTCTGCTCAATTCAAAATACACAGCTCTGTGAATATGAATAGGAAGTTCCTGAACATGTTAGGTCTAGAGCATTTCTAATTGTAATATAATTTTGAGTTTCAGGAAGGCTGGTCAAATGTGAAAATGTAAAGGGAACTGATCCTGATGATAACGATAAGGACAAAGGCGTTTGGTGTTTAGCTCATGTTCTCTTAAAACACGGCCTGATAATAAAAGGAACAAAAGAAATGTGATGAATGAGAGTGGGGTTCCTAAGAGGAAACAAAACACAGTTGCAAACAAAGATAGTGAAGTAATAGGTATCCTTTAAAACAGTTGGCGCTTTCCTGCAGAGACTAAAAGACACAAAATTCACATAGGCCAAAAACGCTGATTGCTAAATACATATGTGTATGTAGTTTGGAGTCAGGAAGAGTCAGGGCTGGATGATGTGCTGACTGAATGGAATATTAATTCAGTCAATTGAGCCTTCAATTCTCCTAAAACTTCAAAGTCTTGTTTAAATAATGTAACTATTCTATATTTCAAATGAAAAATTACCTTGGACACTTGCCTGTTTTGCAAAAGGAAATTGGGCACTTAGCAGTAGAACACAAAATCATAAAAACCCAGCAAGTGAACTTGCATTTTTTGGCATCCAGTTTAGATAAAAATATAAATAATAATAAGTATCAGGGCAAGTAACCAGGTCAATGCCTGATGTCTTCCAGTGCAAACAGATGCAGGTGCTTTGGTATCCTTCTGCAGAAATACTGACAATATAGAAACCCTCTCTGCTTTCTTTGCCTCCATTGTAATCAAAAGCATAAGAAACAACAGAAATCACGTTACCATATGTGCACTGCCAAGTTTAAACATGGATTAATTAAAAAGCAAAAATTGCTGCATTTCTGATGCATCACTGGGCCAGTGTGCAATGCAGTCATCCCCACAGTGCTCCAAAGACGCCTGACCTAAAATCCATAGGGAAGAACCTCAGACACTCCAGCAGGCCTCCAGGACCTCAGCTGTGCTGCCACTGCTCAGGCAACATTTTACTACGTTGTAGCTCCCAAATACTCTTCTCGTGGATGAGTTCATGGCTGTGATGCTTTCCTCTCTGAGTGTGGCCTGGGCAGAGCCATTCTTCCCCACCAGACCCAGGAGCTCCAAACATGTGACATCATGTGGCACTTCCACAGTATGGGGATGGATAATTCCTGTACAGTTCCTCTGCACCCCCACCTCACTCACCAGCCAGCAGTTAAATGAACCACACAAATGAAGGGAATTCTGAAGAGTGGAGTGTTACACAGCCCCTCAGATGGAGAGGGAGGTCTACTGGGGTCGAGTGAGCAAGTGGCTGGTGTGGCACAGAGATGCAGTCAATGCTCATGTGCCAACGAGCCCTTATTGATTGATATACAAATTCACATGTAACCATGCACATCTGTATATACATGCCTTTTACTTCTCTGTGTATGATGTAGATAGGGCAGATATAGACTTGGACAAAACTAACTCTAACCCCTCCAGATTGTGGCAGTGTGTCTATGAAAAGCTGACATTTTTCTTGCAGTGGCTAATAACTGCAGATGTAATACTTGAGGGTTTGGGTTTTGCTCACCCTTTTTTTTTTTTTTTTTTTTTTTTAAAGCTGTGGCAGGACTACCTAGAGTCTTCTGAGCACAGATCCTCCCTTCCAAATCCTGAAGAAAGTTTCACTTATTGACCCAGAAGATTCTGCTCATAAGATACAGAATAACAGAGTAACATTGAGTTCCTAAGTAAGACGTGTGATCAACGCATGCTAGAAAACCTTTCAGGACCATTTGTAGAAATAGCTGTAGTTGTGTTGTTTGCATTAGCACTCTGAACTATTCCCAAGCTGAGACCAGATCTTTGTGTTTGTTCAGGCATAAGGGGAAGTGTTAATGTTTACTGAGACAGAATGCTGTTCCTTAAGGAGCTTAATTAAATTTAGCGTTCTTGGCCCATGGTGTCTCACACACTGAGCACCAGAGAAAGGCAGATAAGGACATAAAAACCATTTTCTGTGTTTTTCAAGTAACTGTGACAAGTGGAAACATCAGTCTGAAAATGACCCTCTTCTATTAACAGTTGTTCTTACCAAATCCTTACCTTTCTTACCCGTTTTCCTTCCCAAATTATAAAAGAAGAATGTGGAAGTAGAAATAATCAAAATGTGTATTGAAAGAGGTATATTCCATATGAATTAAAGATACTTATCTTCATTAAAATAATATGAAAGAAAGCTGCTGTGCTTCATTCAGTTAGATAGACTTGGTATTTATGTTTATTTTCCACTTACAAATGAGAACCCCTGGGATATGGTAACTTAGCTGGAGCTGTTCATCTTGAAATTTTTACTTGGAATCCAGCCTGGTTTGCAATGATCAAAAGTTATTATCTGGTGGGTAGAAGCAGAGAAAATAATATCTTGGGGTTTTTTTCTTGCAATTTTTAGATTGCTTTGGTTAGAATGTGAGAACAGCAACCCCCAGACAGGCAGGGCAGTGATCCAGCTCAGTCTCTGACACTGGATGCTGAGAAGGATGTGATGGATTTGCCTTATCTATGTCTGGTAATTTTTTTAAACTTCTCCATGCTTTTGGTCTCTGTGACACCCTCTAGCAATGAGTTTGTAATTTTAATCACACATTATATGAAAAAGCATCTTCTGATAATTTTAAGCCTGTGATGCCCCATAGCTATGTAAAAATAGCTGTTTACATTCTATATAATTAATGATTTATAGATATCTAATAAAATTTTTAGCCGCTTTTTTTTTTCTATGCTGAAGAGTAATATTAGATAAAATAATCCATAATATTTCCTCCCCTTGCCTAGGTGTCGTTCCCATTCTCTGATCCTAATTGCTGCCTGTCTGTTTTTAGTTACACTGTATCAGTGGAGCCAAAGGCCATGCAATACTCAAGATACAGTTTCACCAGTGGCTCAAAGGGTGGTATAATCACGGTTTCTGTTTCATTTTGATACCTGCACTTAATGAGCATCTGATAAACAATATTTAGTTCATTGGTGAAGAGTGATTTCAACCTTTACAAGTCATGCTCACATATAAAGCCACATAAATTCACCTTTATTTTTTTGATGACTCTTGTCATTTCTTTTTGATTAATTTTGCCATTTTCAAGTAGCTCCCTTCTTGTACTTGGGATGTTGGTGCCTTTTCCATTTTTTGCAGTGATACTGTGTTTGAATACCTTAGACTACTACTGAGCTATTCTTCCATAGTCATATGTAGAAATACTTACTTTAAAATGCTCAGGATTAAATCTGGAGTGGCTTTTCTTCTTGTGGATCATCTGACTAGTTGGGCCAAGAACTGAAACTATCTGAACCAGTTGTCTCTGAATAAAATAGCGTGCTCTGAACTCTTCCTAATCCCCCTGTAGACAGCTGTAGTCTCCCCTTGCACCCATCTGACCCTTGCAGCCTTTAATCTGAGGGTGCTTTGCAGCTGTTGTCACCCTCTGTGTGAGTCACCAGCAGCACAGCCTCGATCATCAGGTGGATTTATCATACTGAACTTTACCCACTGAACAGGTAAATATTTTGTCAGAATTTGCCAGGCAGACTCCCATGCTTGTCATCAACAGAGATGATGTCCTCTAGATTGTCCAGGCTGACTTCCCAGTGCAGAAAAACTGATTTTTTCTATTGTTCCTTCCTGGGTAGGAAATTTCAATCCAAACTGATTTTGCAGCACATATTCTTTCTGTTACCAATGCAAAGCTGAGCTTTGTTTTAACAAACACTACTGCTAAAATGGTGTAGCCTTCTCTGTTATTCAGATCTACTATTTTCTATCAGATGCCTACTACTATAAACATTTAAAATTAAATATTCCTGTTCACTAACCTCCATCTTCAGACTGCCAGCAGTCACACAGAGCACTTTCATGTGGAGTACTGGTCTAACCCTTGTTTGTCTGTTTGACTTCTTTCGAGTGCTTGCACCAATCTTTGTTGTCTGCTGTTTGGATTTTGTCATCTTCTCTCAGGCATGCAGAGTGTTTTCAGTTTTGCCCTTTCAATAATGAGTCACTCCAACTGGCATGCTCTCCTGCATCTGTCACCTCATCCCCAGTCCTCCATTTTAAAGCACTCCTACATTCTTTTTTTTTTTTTCTTTTAATCCCGAATGCTAGCAGATGCTTTTCCTTCTACACAGAAAGCTGGGGTTTTCACACATTCTGCATTTGCCTCTATTATATTTACTGGAATGATGGTTTATGGAAATAAAGACTCTTAAACACAACACTTGAGATGTTCAGGGAATAGAAATCTTAAATGATAAATAAGAATCTTTGTAAAGTCCTCATGGGAGACTCAATCATAGCAGCCCAGTTCAACAAGAGAGCAGAGAGACGTGGTGAGTCTGTTGATCTTGCTGACAGAGTTCCTTGGCACACATCCGTTTGGTTAGAAGGAAACAAAACCTTCTGTTTGTTTGTGCATTATTTATCCAAAATGGAGATCTGTGGTTTTAAATAAGCAAACAAAATTCAAGTATTTCTCAACCTGTACACAGTTATACAACAGAAATAAAGAAATAGACACATTTGCAAACACAGAGATGAACCTTTTGAAGTAAATGATTTATTAAAAAATTATATTGGCTCAGGTGCTCACTGAGGCATGCTGTTAGGCTGAGCTAATTTCTTGCATCTACCTTGGAAAGCCATTACCCCAACTGTAACCATGGTTTGCATGTGCAGCACAGAGAAATACACAAAACCTGCGTCCTCCCCCTCCGGGGAATGCTCTCAGAAAGCTTTCCAGCCTTGAGTTCCATTACAGATTTTTCCTGCCACTTGGCCTGTAGGGAATCCCATGTTCGTGTAAAGCCCATGGAAAAAACACAGCCTTGTGCTGCACGTGCTCCTTCTCCACAGTCAGCCTTAAATGCACACTTAAAGAGTGTTCTGGGGAGGCTGAGGCTGATGCTGTTCATAAATCCAAGCCTTTACAGAATATTCACTGTGCTTCCTCTCATTACACTGTACCAAGGGCACCTTCAACACAAGGGAGGATTCAGCTTGGTCAAGCCAGTACCTTCAGGGGCATCCCACCCCTGATACCCACCTCAGAGCCCCTCATTCCCCTAAAAACAGAATTCTCCAGAAAATTAAAGGTATTTGTATTCATGACTAAGAGCAAGAAACTGAAAACTCCACGTGGAACATCCTAAATGTGTTGTGCATGCATAAACCCTTGGGTATTTTACACAGAAATGTTGATTATAATTATAGTACTAGAACATTTTTATCTGCCAAACCGTCTGCCTTGCACCTGCTCTCCTACCATGGAAAGAGAGCAGTGAGAGAACAGAAGCTGCATCAGGAAAGGGAAGAAAAATAACCTCTTTAGAAAAGCACCATTGGTTTTTATTCAAAAATTTTTCTTGGCTTCAGTGTGGGGAAAAAAACAAGCATGGATCTTCCACACTTTGCCTGCTCATGTTATAAGCAAATCCATGAAGGGCATCTCAGCTCTACAGTTCTTTGAAGAATTGAAATGAAAAGATGGATCCTCAGAGGCTGGTATTTTCTCTTTGTCTGATTGAACAGTAGCAGGTCTTGCAGTGTCAAGACAGGTTTTCTTTCTCTCCTTCTGAATGGAACATGTTTATTGGCACTGTGACATTGCCTGAGGATTCATAGGGCCCCCTTGCAGGTCAAAGTAAAGTTGCTGCAGGTTTCAGAGGGAGCCAAGGCAGGATTTAAAACAGCATTTCCTTTTGAGGCCATTGAATCCTTTCTATATTTCCAGTGTGCTGCCAGTCAACATAAGGTTTTTCCTGATAAAAGCAAAACGTGCACCTGGAAATGAAGCCCTCAGCCCTCAACTGTATTCTGCAGTTAATACATAGCCCTGGGTTTCATATATAATGAAAATTATATATTAATATACATACTGATATATGTTCAAATGCAAAAAAACCTTTGTCTCAACAAGGTACTTAAGAATGTTAATGCATAAAAGTTGCTTTAAGAGAGCATTGACTTAGTATTTTAAAAAATGCCTAGCACTCCATATTCCTGTCTTCTTAATCCTTTCTATGTAACTCAGTAAATAAATAAATTAATAAACCCACAATTAAATATACCTTTCAATGTATTTAAAGTATTTATTTTAGACAGAAAGGTACTTGGTGTTCATGTGAAACCATGTTTTATTATGGAGTATTTGCCAACAATATGAGAGATCTCTTGCAGTGCTGAGAAAATGAATACCCAAGGCAGTAATTTCCAGCATTAGATCTGCATTTTCAGTGGAAAATGCTCTTACAATTTTTGGTGTTTTACATTTCCTCTTAATAGCAGCACCATTTAAAAAAATACATATTTTTCAAAATTTTTATTTAGGAAGTTACATCTGACAAAGTTTAGATTTCCTATTTGTCAGCTTCCAACTAGGCCATATATATTCAGGGGAAAGTTAATTTAATATGTACTTCATACATATGTAAAAACTCCATATATATTTCATGGTATACATATATAAAATATAAGTTGTCTTGGATGGTAAGAATATACATATATTCTCCTATGTAATGCACATTTTATATACAATATATTTTTACAGTATAAATATAAATATAGAGATAAATATAAATTCTATGAAAGTGGGGAAAAAAAGAAACAACAAGAATTTACATTGTCTGTTATAGCCACAAAGTACTTTAGTAGCAAAAGGAAAAAAAAAAAGAAATTTGATTTGATATGATATGAACTGTTTTTTTGGAGAAAGAACCATTTTAGGAAGATGGGAGGTAAATGTAATGGAAAAATGTCAGAGTCTTTTTTTATACTCATGCTGCAGTAATGCCTGGAGGCCAGAGAGATACTTGGCTGACTAACAAAATGCTAATTATCCAGAGACTTCTGTTTCACAGAGTAAAACCACATCAGTAACTTGGAAAGTGGGATCTGTGGAATTCTTAAAGCATACTAATGAAAAAATGCCAGGAGAAAATTTAAAAGATGAGACAGTAAAAAAAAATTAATCATGTGATATCACACTTACTTGCTACCCTGTATTTCATATTGTGAATACTAAGATGTGCAGGAATGCAATGCCTCATGATGAGACTGTGGCTATAGCTCAAACAGGAAACAAATCAATAAAAATGTGAGCAGAGGAAGGGGATTACAATATTGAGGATGCAGCTTTAAAAACATTATGATAATGTTCTTCAAGGCCTTAAAAATGACAAATTTATGGCAATCAAAGAAAAAATTCAGTCATCTACTTTGAAACTTTTACCTGCATATAATACCAGTATCTGTGTATCTACATTCATGTCAAAACCAAACATGGTATCCCACAGTTTTCTGCTTGATATAAAATACATTGAATATTTTGATAAATTTAGTAGTGAATGATATCTTGAATATTATGTTTGGGCATATCAAGACATGCACAAATGCTTTTGAGGGAAATTAGAAATGGGAGGATCTTAGGCAAAATCTCCAGATGGAATGCACCACAGACATGTCTTACACTCAGGGACAATCATGTGTCAAAACAGCATTATAAAGACTGTGAGAGTGAGCACCAGAAAGTTAGAAAGATGCCAGAATTATGGTTGTCTACACAACTTCAATTCAGCTTGTATGTGTATATGCATTCTGGCAGTCAATGGCACCACCACATCTGGTTTTTCACAAGTCCCTTCCCTCTCTCAGTGCTCAGAACAGGTGATGAGAAGGTATTATTGGCTTTTCAGCACATCATTTGTTCTCTGCTCATCCTGCACATTCTGATGGCTTTCTTTCATAGCAAAAACAAGACAAGATTTCAAAATGCTGCTCTCATATCCAGGGGAATTGGATCTAGGTGATTTTTAAGGTCCCTTCCATCCCAAACCATTCTGTGATACTAAGATTCTGCCAGTAACCATGGTGGCTGCAGGATTAAACAGACTTCACAAAGCCTTTAGGGACTACTGCTCCCATTTTATACCAGGTGGCTAACATTAAAAAGGCTCTTTAAACCTGGCTGGCCGGTTTGAGATAATGAGGACTTCATTTTTCCATAGACTTGAATTATATAGGACTGCATTTAATTTAAGGCATGATTCTCATTAATTTCAAATGCAGTCCTGAGCCCCAGATCCAGTGTTCGAGCTACTTAGGACACAAAAATGCAAGAGGGAATTTGCACTTGCAAACCCTGGGAGGGGCGGACTTAAACACTTCTACAAATCTTACTGCAGTCTCTCACATCAAACAAAGACAGAAACATGTCATTTGGATTCACATTACCTTGCTTGAGACAGCTAAAAGCTATTGTGAAGCTAGACTAGGCATTTTTAAGTTAAACTGGTCATCTTTCAGAAACAGTAGAGACACAGATTACGCCAGAGAGCTTGTCATCTTGCCTGCCCTGTGCATTTTAGACATTTTATGACATTTCTAGAAGACATCCTCTTCTTCTAGGACACAACCAGTTGTCTGAAGGTTTCTATTGAACAGCAGCCTGAATTCATCATGTTAGATTTAGATTAATAACTTTTTCATTAATAAATTTGATGAGCTATAACTCATATGTGAACCTTACAGATTTTTTTTAAGTTTCTTGTTTTTTGGGTGACTGACCACAGCATGAAAATTGTTCTACATTACAGTCTAGAGGTGAATTGCTATGTTATACAAATACAAATGGAACAACTAAGAGGGAAGAAATCATCACATCATGCAATAATAGGACCTGGATGGAAAACTTCAGGCCTATGACGCAGGACTTTGAGCTAAAAGAGTAACAGTTGAGTGGTACTAACTTGGAGCCTCTCTAGAAGACAATGGGACCTTTGCAGCAGGTTTCTCAGGCTTTGCTGGAATAGGGTCTCCTGAGGTCCACACCGGCTTCGGAACGGTGTACACTGGAGCTACAACTCCTATACCTATTTTATTCCCGACTCAATTCCCCTCTCCCTTCCCCTCAATATACTAATACTTTAGTCATGTATCTCCCCAATTTTGGCTTTTCATCATACTTCTTATTAACCAGTCCCAGGTTCTGGCTTTCAGACCTCTCTGGGAACAAGACATCCAGGCTCAATGTCCTTCACTAAGAAGAACTTATCTCATGTCTTTTGACAGTTTTTCCAGTATTTTCCCATTTGTAAATACATGGAGATCTTCCTGCCCTCAGTCTTTCTCCTCAATTTTCTTACCCTGTCCCAACATCACCAGGTTGTTCTTTTCCAGTCTGAATTGTCCTTCCCATGCTAAATCCTTTCTTTTGCCAGTTTCTGTTCTAGTCACTCTTGCTGTGCTTCTGCAACCTGGCTGCTTGGTGAGTCCTCTCTTCCTATTCTCTGCTGCCTATTTGGGACTTGGATCCAGTCTCCTTGCTCAAACATTGTCTGTTCTTCCCACATCCTCAAGCTGCCCTTCCCCATATCTACTGAAGTCTACTCCTCTCCAAAAAAAGGCACCAGAACTTTTTCATATTGCAAGATGATCTCCCAATCCCCAGAAGTGTTCAAGGCCAGGTTGGATTGGGCCCTGAGCCACCTGATCTAATGAGTGGCATTGCTGCCCCTTGCAGGGGGACTGGAACTAAGTGATAATTAAGGGCCTTTCCAACCTAAAACCTTCTATGATTCTTGAAAATGGCTCAGTGATTTAAGTTGTCTTATTTTGATTGCAGTCTCCTCTACCCCCACCTTCCCCCCCACAACTAATTCCTCTACCACAGGAAAATTTAGCCCAAATAAAATTTGGAAAATTATAAGCAATAAAAAGTGTGATTTTAAGGGTACTGGCAAGCAGCTTTAAAAACAAATTATATCAGTTTTTACCTTTGGTACCTTTAGCATTTATCTGCATCTTCATTAAAACAGACAGGCTAGCAGCCTTGTGTTCAGTGCTACCAACAAGGATCCCTGGGCTGTGAGGATGCAAAAAGAAGTGCTGAAATTCTGACATGATGGAATTGGCAGCTTCATAACATCAGTCACAAGAAGCCAGGCAGGAGCTGCAGGCTTAGAATGTCTCTGTCAGCACCTATCTGCAGGCACCTTTGTAAGAGCTCTGACATCCCTGCAGTGCAGTACAAGATACCGTGTGTACTCCTCTGGCTGGCACTGCTTCTCTTCAAGACTCACATTGCCTTTCTCAGGTGCCTGTTTGTCAGAGGTACAGCTCTGTTTCTAGCAATTCATTTCTTCCTGAGAGAGGTTAAATGCTCCATTATATACATCATACTTAGTGGCATCTTTTCAGAGAGTTAGTGCTGTGCTGATAGCTTGGAGAGACAAGGGAAATTGAAAAACAACCACTCTGCCTCCATCGCTATCTTTGTAGCCAGGAAAGCAATATATCTGAAGAAACAGTTAATTGAACGGAACATTGTGAGAGAGGAGATGACATTGCTAGGGACTATATTACCAGAGGGTCAGATCAGGACATTCCAATGATTATCTTAATTTCTTCATCTCTTCTGTCAATAGCTGTTGACTTCATTTCATTTGGCTGCTTCTCACTTATTTCCAGAGGCAAGAGGGTAAATCCTGCCAGTGCCACACTGCAGCACTATGTGCTCTGACTGCAGCAAACACTGTGACATTATGCTGCATTATGCTGAACCAGCCAGACACTTCTGCTGAGCCCTGGCATCAATGATGTATCAGGGTTTCACTGACTTTCATTCTATTAAAAGAGGTTAACAAGATTGGTGTTCAGCACTGATGTCTCTGTTCCTTATCTGCATGGAATTTAAAGTGCCCATAACTCAATAGCAAGCAATACTCCTATTTTTTTAGAAGATCCCTGTAACTGATGGCTGATTCCATTACACATTCTCAGTCCCTTAATGTGCTGCTTTCCCATGTGGATACATTATCCTTTACCATTTGCCAGCCTGGGCCTGGGAGCGGAGTGCAGAGGGGGAGGGAGATGAAGAAGCCCAACCTGCTGTGTGCAGTCACACTTTGCCACATGGATGTGCGGGGCTCTCATGTGTGCCATGGACACAACACATTGCTCATCCCCCAGCAGATTCCAAGGATCACCCCACCACAAAGTTTGTAAAAGTTCTGGGATAAACCTAAGAAAGTTGGAGGGTTTCAATCCCATTGACAGAGTGAAATGTAGAGCTGTGCCCCTTCAAGTGAAGCCATTCATTCCTGAATTACCAGGAGCTGCTTTCCAATAGCAAAAAGAGGGTGAAAAGATATCCTTTCTTGGAATTGCATCCCTCCTTTTCACAAAGATTTCCTTCCAGTGTTTCAGATAATTAGAAGAAGGGAAAGAATGATTTTCTCCATAAAATGAAAGAATGATGTTTAATACTACTACAGCCTAGTCAAAATCCAGAAAAATGGGGAGAAGTGGAATGGATATATCCATGAAAGACGATTCCATCTTCAGACATCCAAAATACACCACTAGGAATCACCTGACACTTCAGTTTAAGTGGAATTACACTGTTTGATTATATACTGCATTTTTGCATATAAATAGGATGGAAAAAATACACACCAGCAATAGGTGTGTAAACAGGACAAGCACAACATTTACTAGCAATAGGACAAGCACAATATTTATTAGCCAAGCAATCATTTTATAGCCGTTGGTAACACTGGTAATGTGAATAGACTGGTCTGCTGACTAAGTTCTGTTCCTTTTTTTTATTAATAAAAAAAGTTAATTTGTATTTATTTTATTTCTTGGAATGTAGTCTGGATCTCGTTATTTACGAAAATAAATCATTTTGTGGAAATGCTGAATGAACCCCACTTTCAGGTACATTAGGTCTATTGAAAATACTGTATCAAATCCAAATAGTGATAAGGATAAAGGTTGGTGAACACATCTGTGGTAGTCATTCTTCTTTGGAAATTGATATTTTATTTTCAAACTATAGCAGAAAGAATGCCCTTTATGTCATATCACAACAAAAGATTATTAAGGCCTCATAAGACACCATTGCATAGTTTCCAGTAAATTGTCATTGCACACAGATAAACATCTGTGGAACACAAAGTTGTTCACAAATTTCCTGAGCACACATTGTTTTTAGTGGGAAAAAAGAGATCAATTTATGAGCTAACAGACCAAACATGTAAATAAATGACATATGCATGTACAGTCAATACCTATATGCAAATATCAGGCATACACTTAATTTCAAAACCTGGTCCTAAAGTGTTGTTCATCAAGATGAAGCTAGGCTATAAAATAATCAAGATCAAATTTTGTCGGTTAATCAGTTTTCTCACTTCAGTCTCAGTAAGCAGAATACTTCCACGTTTGACCTTGCTTTTGTCACTAAAACAAATTCCTGACAAGATCATGCCAATTCTCTCCCTATATGAACTCATGCAATGATTTTCATGCCATGTCCCTGGTTTACTAATAAGTGAGAGGTATCTCTGCCTTAAGAGAGGTGAATATGAAGCCAGCTGACTGTCCTCTGTCCAGATATTCCCATGTCCCAGTGTGATTAGCACTGTCCTGTCAAATTCAGCTCTAAGCCATTTGTGAACACCTTCTTTGTTTATAGTAGCACACTGAAATCTGCACAGATCTCTGTTTGCTTTTCTGTGTATCCTATTAACAGTGCACTACATTTCAAGACGTCACACTGCAGAAAGCCACAAAAGCCTTTTAAACCAATTTAAACCAAATTTTTAAAAATTACTTTCATTCTGGAAAAATATTGCTTGGCATAATTCTGAGAAAACAAAATTGGAGTTTTGTTCCACTGTTGCAAAATCAGAGTGACTGTACAAGAATTTTTGTACTGCATTTGAAATTCTTCAATTGCAATTTTGTACAAAAATCTCTATAAAAATCAAACTATGGCTAAGCAGGATTGAACCTTGCAAAAGACTAACTATGATCTGCTTGGAAAGTGGTATAAGGAAATTTTTAAAATCTATGACCTTGAGAGAAATTTTCAAAAAGCTGATAACTGATCAAAAGCCCAGGTATTTTTATTATTGCACAAGAGTGAATAGAAACATAAACTGCAATATTTCAGTTTTCATTCCAGTATAATAAATCACAGTGCATTAGATCCTGATTCCCAGCCTTTCTTTCCTAGAGGCGGTCTAAATATATATGTACAACCAAGAACAACCTTCAACTCAGGACGTGCACTTTTTTTAAAAAGTAGAAATACAAAAAAGCAGGAACCAAGGCACAGAATGGGGAATACTGCTTTAGTTAGATGAGTCAAGAATGCGTGAGGGAACTGCCTCTACTGGACTTTGTGTTGAATTTAGAGCTATGTATTCCACCATTACGTTAAAAGAACTAGTTTTAAGTGTATTCCATCACTCCTATTTGACCAACTATTTGTTCAGCTGTTTGTAGCTCCTACAAGAGAGATTTTATAAAGAGATTTTAGCATGATGAAACCAATGCACTGTTACTGTGCACAAACTGAAGAAGAGACAAACATGACAAAGCATCTTCTATCCTTGATTTACCAGTTTCCAGCCTGTATTTCAAGGTCAGTGGGAAGATAGCAAAATGTTAAGGGTTTTTTCTTGTTCGGGTTCTTTTTATTATGTCAGTGATAACAAGTTATTATTACAGCGACAGACTTCTGTATTTCTCTCAACAAACAGGACTGCATTACTGAACTATAAAGCCAAGAAGACTCATACAGTGTGAAAATATGCAGGGAAACAACAGCTGTTAGTCATTATTTTCTCCTTATCCTTTCAACACCTCTCTTTCAATTTGCTCTCTAATGGGTAAATCACACTTTCTCCCTAGGACATTTTCTCATTTCAGGCAGGTACTAAAAAGAGTCCTGAGACAATTAAGAGTCGTTGGTCAAAGACACCCCATCTTTTGTTGCTTTCACTGTAGACATTAAAACTAATTTTTATGCTTTATCAAACAGATAAAGCTGATATTGTGTTCTCCTAGCCCTTTGTCACTGCTAACGAGATGGAGGATGTTTCTGCTTTTCTTCTTTAGAAAATTAACCTTCCCTCTTTTTTTTCCTTATACAGCCTGTGTTAAATTTCTCAAAAGAGAAATGTGAAATATGAAATTTATTGCTCTCCCTTCATTTAGGACAAAGAAGAATCTACCATCAGACAGCTTTAAAACATTTATTTTATACTTTACATCACCTGAGAAGCTTCACAGTAGCTATTTGGAAAAAGAGGAAAAGTAGAAACAGTTTTCCTTATGACCACATTCAGTTTATTGCACAATTCACTATACTTTGCTCTATTCTCTATTTCTTAGCTGAAAGACGAATATGTATTGTAGTCTGAGCCTTTTGTTCACTCTGATTTTAATAAATCTGATTCTAGGCCACAGCAAAAATGAGGCAGGGAAAACCCAAACAGCTGCAAACATCATGTCC
The DNA here is from genome assembly GCA_024734555.1 of Trochalopteron elliotii. Taxonomy (NCBI): domain Eukaryota; kingdom Metazoa; phylum Chordata; class Aves; order Passeriformes; family Leiothrichidae; genus Trochalopteron; species Trochalopteron elliotii. Next base: position 811,627 of record JANPWX010000028.1, on the reverse strand, counting down.
TACTAAACTGGACTTTTCACTGGAAAACACATTTTTCCCTACTAACTCTTGAAGTCATAATTATCAGTTTTTCCAAGTGGCCAAATGGCACAGACCTCCAAAATGACAGTGTGTGTCCACTGCTGAAGTTGGAAGCTACCACAGGACACACACAAGCTTGAATGTGAGCACTCTTCCAACTATTTCTTGTTCAAAGTAAGTTGTTGCTTTCTTTCAGAAAGGCATGTCAGTCTACATCTAGTTTTGACTTTAGGATGTGAAAGACTAACCTGATTACATTTCCCACACAGCTTCTAATATGTAACATTTTTTACTACTGGTACTGCTGGTACTAGTCAGTGGAATGGATTGTGCTGAAGATATGGAGAAGGCACAAGTCTGTAGCTACTCTTTTTAGGATAGCAGCTACTTGCAGCTACTCTTGGGCAATGCTAAGGTGGACACACTCCTTATGCCTCATACGGACTCAAGAAGGCAAAATATTATTCCAAAAAGTGCCTCAATCTTTGTGGTACCTCAGTAATAAGGGTCTTTAATGTGACAATAAATTACCTTGGGTTTAAGCCCTCCTTCAACATCTAGGGCAGCTCCATCCCACCAACCCTCCTAGTCTTTAAGACTGATATCATTACTGTTTACCAGCTCTTATATAAGCTTGTTTCTGCCTCTCTCACATGC
>JANPWX010000028.1:760739-805972 GCA_024734555.1 Trochalopteron elliotii | reverse complement strand
GGGCTGCCGCCGGCCGTCCCCCTCCAGCCGCCGCCGAAGGGCCGCGGCGGGGTCTCGGGCGAGGGCCCGGCTCGGCTGTGCCGCTGGGAACCGCTTGGTATTTCCCGTTTGAGAGGGCAGCGCTGGTAACACTTCGGCACTTCCTGCCCCGACCGTTCCTCCTGTGCAGAGATGGGAGGCATTCACCTTGGAATTACTGCGTGCAGCTTATGCTTTATGTGTTGGATCTTCATCTTTGGAGGGGTTTTGAGAACGCTTGTTGTCTAAAGACCTTGCTCGGAAAGCAGGCTTGGACTAAAGTAGCATTAAACAATGTGTGTTTATGTACGCTTTAGGTTTTTTGCTTCTGTTTTTCCTGTGGTTTTGTAAGACCGCAGTTGTTTAACCTGTTTCCTGTTGTTAAAGTTTGGATCAAAAGGGTTGTCAGACTGTGGTGCTGTTGAAGAGGAAGGTGTCAGATACCCTGAAGATCTTGCTTTGCCTTTCAGGACAGGCAGGCCATGGCAATACTTCTCTGGAAAGCCACTAGACTTCTGTCCCAGCTTTCTGTGGGTGAGGCTTCCAGTTGCTGTAGGGCTTGTGGAAAGTCTTTATGAGTGCTGTGAAGGCGAAACTTACCTACCTGACCAGGATTTTTAAATCTCCTTTCTTTATTGCTCGTAGTTCTCCAGACCAGGTAAATGGTTTACCACCGCAGGCAGACATGGTATTTTCAGTTTGCATTGGGAAGAGTTATTTGAATGTTTGTTGGTGTTCAATAATTTCTGTGTCACTATGCAGAACATTTCCTTTAAGCACCCTTGCTACTGAGTAGGGCTCCCAAATATCAAAATATCAGTTAATAATATGAGCTGGGTTATTTATCTTTTTTTTTTCTTTCTTTTTTTTTTTTTTTTTTTTTTTTTTTTTTCCCTGGGCCTGACTACAGAGCTTAGAAAAATGTATTCTTAGAATGACTTTTTCTTCCTTTAGAGTTTGAAGTTGTTTGTACGTTTGTTATTTTTCAGGTACCTTTAAAACCAGGAAGGAGTCTTATGGATTGGATTCGGCTAACCAAAAGTGGGAAGGACTTGACTGGTTTGAAAGGGAGGCTGGTTGAAGTGACTGAAGATGAGCTCTCTAAACACAACAAAAAGGAGGACTGCTGGATATGTATAAGAGGTTGGTTGCTGTGATGTTTCTTCTGCATTTTTTACCTGGCTTCTCTTTCCTGTACTTAAAAGAAGAAGCAACAAAACTCAAAAAAGAAGAACAAAACCCACACTCTAAGAGAAACTATGCACCTCCTGTGCTTAGGCCAGGTGTAATCTTGACATTTGACATAACTTCAAGTAAGAGATCTTGTGTTACAAAGATTTTCTTTGCTTCCAAGCCTTTCAAAAGAAATCTTCCAAATGGGCATATTTTATACCTATTTTATAGCTGTCTATGAAAATAATAAATCCAAGATTTTAGGTAATGTATCAAATAAAAAGGACTTAGCAAGAAAACAGGGCTTTGAAAATGCTGACATGTACACTCCTCAGTCTTGAACAGTTTATGATTTTGAGCAGTTGACTACTTCTAAGGATTCCTTTAGAGCATCCAGAGGCATATAAATTTTAAAAGTACTACTTAAATCTGGGAAATGGTCTTTGGGAAATAACTGTGAAAGCACGTATACTACTTCATAAAAATTTGGTAATGCAAATGACAGTTGCCACAAAGAGCCACTGTAATCTCTGTCTACAATGACAATACCTGTGGTAACCATGCAATTCTATTTTTGTCATTATTTTAATGAAATTTTATCTCAGAAGTTGTATCATATGTTGTTTAGCAATGTGTAAAGGTGATCTGGACCAATAGCTGTAGCTAGAAGAGTATTTTCAGAGTTGCAAATGAAGTTCCTAATTGTCCTACAGAAAGGAGTAAAACATTTACTCTGCAGTTTAATCCTTTAGAGGCTAAAATACACTAATATCACCGTAAATTTGTTAGGAGATAGCACCAGTTTCTATGAAGATAAAACCACTCTTTCTACAGAAACGTCCCATTAGCTACTCTGGTCTTCTTAATCTGTTAGTGATAACATTGATCTGGTAAGGAACAGCATTGATATTTAATAAAATGTCATGTCTGAACTTCAGCAGAAGAAAGTTAAGAATTTCTCTGTGATGGTTATTGTATTATTGTTGGGTGTTAAAGGGGATGAGAGTGAAAGTAAAGGTAAAATGTTATTCAGTACTGTCCTTTAAGCAAAGTAATAGGATTGTAATTCCCTATGCTGAAGTTGCATGTGCTAGTAAAACTATAATGGGAGGAGAGCTAAAGAAAACTTGTATGGACATCTGTTAATTTTTCACTCTGAAAAAGGAACATCTTACTGCAGACACAATTACTGTCTAAAAATGCTTCTGTTTTCTTTTTAATCTCATCCTACCTTCATTGCGTCTCTGAGGCTCGTTTTTACAAGAACTCCATCAAGTTGCCTCTGTATCTTTCCTTAAATCTTTCCAGGTCTGCCTTTTCTGTGTTCTCAGATGAGTAGTGAAAAAACCATCATAACTGAAAATCACGGTAGCCCTCATATGTGGACAGGCAGTAAAAGAATATAATTATGGAAAAGCTAAATTAGGTCTCTGCATTGGTAGTTAGACTCTGTCTATAAGACAGAGCAGAAACCCATGAGAGGAATGTGAAGTAAAAGAATAACAGAAATTCACTTGGTTCAAAACCTCAGTGTGATCAAAGAAAGCTGTCATATAGGGCACAGATTTGTATATAAAGAGGGGGTTCAGGGGAGTAAAAAACTCATGAAGGGTATATAAATGAGATTTCTTTTGCTCCAGCAAGTTTGATGGTAAATTTGAGTAGTAGTCAGGAGGCCATGGCTATGCAGATACTTAAAATTTATTGTGTGCAGTAATCACTGCTGCACACAAGATGGCACAGTGAATACAGCCATCAGAAGAGCAGGTTGGTAAAGTGTGCAAAGATCCTTCCTTTGTTATTGACTGGGTCTTTGTAGTTGACTGGGATGGTTGTTCTTGCCAGCTAGGATTGATCCAAGTGTGTCTGCCCCAGGCTTAGTGGTGAATGTCTTTCTGTCCTTCTGAAGTAATTAATGTACACTTCCCAATGTCTTCAAAGCTTCTTCTGAAAGCACTGCCAGGGTTCTGTTTTTGGTAGCTTCCTCTTTTGATAATGTTAAATATCTTCAAACATTCAGCTAGGTAGGGTTGCAATAATCACGTTAACAGCAATGTCTGTAGTTAAATCTGTTTATAGCTGCATTCTTCAGGCTCCAATAACCCAGTTGCCTAGCAACAGTAATTAGCGTTCATCATGTCAGACCTGTAAAGAAACATTGTTCTATCTCACTGGAAGTATAGAAACAGTGCTGAGCCCTTTTACTGGGGCAGATAGAACCAGAGTTGTAAGGCATTAATGAGCACAAGCTATGTTAAGTTTCTTATATTGCTGAATCTGAAGAAAGGAAGTTTTGTTGCTGATGGTGACAGTTTTTCCTTATGTGAGACAGTTTTTTCCTGTAGGCATTCCATGATAGTGATGGGTGGTAGGGAAACAGCTATGACAACTCTTCAGGGATAACTTAATTGGAAGGGAAACTGAAAACAATTCTGTGCACTAGCTGTTTCAATTTTGTCTCGTTTTAAACCTGCCTGTGGTACTTTTACCCTCTAGCTAGGATACATCATGTTCAATTTCTAGGTTGAAGTCTTAACCAGGGCAAGTGGTGTGCCATTGTAGGATTGGCATCTCCATGTGATAAGATACCTCTTGTACTCCATACAATTGTGTCACTTATGTTTGGGTTTTTGTGAAGTCATGCTGTTTGTTCCAATTATGCCTACTGTTTGCTAGTGCACTCTTTAATTTATGCTAACCTTTGCATTATTTTTGGAGACAGGAGTTGCTGTAGAAATGCTGCTCATATGCTTTTATATTCCGTTTTCTTCAGGATTTGTGTATAATGTAACGCCGTACATGGAATACCATCCAGGTGGTGAGGATGAACTGATGAGAGCAGCAGGAACTGATGGTACAGATCTCTTTGATCAGGTGAGAGCAACTGGCAGCAAATGACACTTGGTCGCTGTACTTTGAAAAAAGCACGTTTTGCGATTATTTTTAGGGCATTTCAATGGAAATGGTGATTTTGAACTTTTTCAGACCTAAGGAAAGGCAGCAGGTCACTGCTCAGAATGAGACTTACATGTGCTGGAAGAGACATGTAGTTTAAACTTTGTATCAAAAGACAGTAATAAAAATGTTACTTTGTGTTGTTAGACTTATGGTTCAATTAGACCTCCTTTTTTAGCAGAAATAGCAATAAAGCAAGCAACAATTTGAGATACCACCTTCTTAATAAATTGCTGCAATGACTGCTGTTGTTGGAAAGGCTTATTTTTCTAAGAGCTTTCATTTATTGAAAAAAGCTTGTAGAACTCTTTGTCTGTTTACTTGGCAGGTTCATTATCAGAAAAAATGCTGGAGCTTCTATTAACTTTAACTGGTGAACAAATCACAAGATGACAGTTGGTCTCTTACGTGTTTACTATTTCTTTAAATGTTTTGAAAATACTCAGAAAATAAAGGTTCTGCAACATGGGTATGCTTTCTGCAAGGAATTACAAACTTGGTACTGTAAAATGTGATTCACTGAGTTGGTATTTTTTAAAAACAGATATTCTGTGGGTCTCCATTACTCACTAGGTTTATCTGAGAAACTGGGGAAGAGCAGAAAAGAAATCTGTTTATGAAAGGAAATATGTTTCCACTTTACATGATGTGCATCAGCATATGTTATGCCTTCATTTGCAAAATGTTTTTAACATTGCACATAAAGATGGATAGTGTTCTAGGTTTGTTGAGTTTATCCTCAGTTAATCCTTTCACAAATGAAGTGCTGGTTTGGGACATAATTCTTTGATTTCAAGAAATTTGTAGTATCAGGTATCCAGCATCAAATTGTGGCTTGGAATTATGTTGTTGGGTCATTATATGATGTCCTTGAAAACAGGAGTCTTGACGTCAGTAATATTTGGGGAAGCCCCTGTAGTTAAATTCAGATATATGCTTGCAGCTTTCTAGTTTTTTGTCGTGGGAATGGAAGCAGGTTTAGATCCTGAAAATGTGATTTTCACTTTTATTGTTTCTGACTTATGACTTTCCTGTAACTGGAGGTGTTTGTTTTCTCCTCTGCTTTAGCATTCTGTGTCTGTCAGATAGTGGTCTTTTTTTAAGAGCTTGGTAGATTGCTAGTGTTCCCCAAATTTCTGGAAAAAATAACTGTCATTCATAGTCCTTCATTTCTTCCTGTTACCTGTATATGAGGAAACTACAACTTGTTGATGAGATTCTTTATCTCATCTCTTTAGCTAGTCCAGTTTAAAGTTTTTATTTTTAAATCTAGATACCATTCAAATTTGTCATGCAACACTTTGTTTCCTTTTCTCTTCTTGTGATGTTATCCTGGATGCCCTATCAGAATTCGCTTTTCTGCCATCCATTTCCTCTACAAGTTCTCCAGTTCTGGTCTGTAAAGCTACTGCTTTTTCTTCACTTTATTTTACTTTCTAAAATAGGGAATTTCCAAATGATTCAGTAATAGTAAGACAGAAGCAAACAGAAATACACCAGCTTGGTAGGAGGTGTTTGTTTTTTTAAATTGTTATTCTTTATGTTTGTTTCCTTCATCCCTTTTCCCTTCACTTGTCTAAACAAGACTAATAAACATTGTGGTAATGACAAGGTCTTTGTTCTGTTAGTTGTGTCACATGCATCATAAAAATGCTCTTCTGAAATATATTCTGTAGCTCAAGGTTATGACATTCAGATATTGCAAAGTATAAATGAGTAAATTAAACTATTGTTACTTTTTTCATAATCCTATTGTTTCACTTAATGCCATGATATCTGTAATAGAACTAAAAATAAGTGCTGACTGATGTAATAGTGACTTCTAATGTGTTTAAAAAATAATCTGCTAAATGAATTATATTAGTCAATGTACAAAAACGAACTTTTCTATTTCAGTGCATAGAATAACATAGTAAGAATTCCAAATTTTATGAAAAAAAAATTTTAATGTAGGTTCATCGTTGGGTCAATTATGAATCAATGCTGAAGGAGTGTCTTGTTGGGAGAATGGCTGTCAAGCCTATTGCTGCTCCAAAAGGTGAGTTGTTTTATGGAATATTGTCTATTATCCTTTATTCCAAAATTATCTGGAAATTATGAGAAGTCCTAAATCACCTCATGTTTATGAGGAGAGCCTCTGTTCTTGCACAGAGTTGAAGGCTTTTGCATATATTAATTTTTTACAGCAGGTACCTGAAGATGAAATTGTTGTATAGTTGAAGACTTTTAGTAATGTATTGCTATGTTTCTCCTTTTGTTTTTAGTCATTAGAAAACAGCTGTGCATGTGTGTTATATGTCTGTGTAAATAGAAAAGACCTTTCGCTGCCCTGCCATCCCTCTTTTTTTTTTTTTTTTTCTGATTCCAGGGGGCAAACTGTTATACACAGCTCTCATATTGAAATTAAAATCAGTATTTTCAATCTGGTGATTTCAGTACCTTGCATACATCTGGCAAGTTGTATATGTATTGAGATATTTGAATACACTTCATGGGCAGTTACTCTTTCAGAGCACTTTATTGGGTCCTTTAGTTTGAATTTACTGATACTGCAGACTCTGTTGAGACAGGAGAGCAAGAAATGTAGTATAGTCTTAGAATGCAGATGATGGTTTCCACTTTAATCTTCAGTCTGTTTTTGGTTTGTAGGCCACAGCCAAAATTTCCTATACCTGGGAAGGAGACACTGTTATTCAGTATTGGTCCTGAGCAAAACTGCAGTGAAAACATGAAAGGATTAATGATTACAATTATTTTTTCTCCAATTCTGTGTCATACTTTAGTTCACAATTTTAGCTGTCTTGTAGCTCTTCAGCTCCTGAAGAAGTGTGCTTGCTTAGATAACATCTAATGTCATCTAATGCTTAGATAACATCGTCTTAACAGTTAGGTTGAGTTTGGTCTTTGTGTGGAGTGGAATAGTATTTTGCATCTCCATGATGCTAGGTGGCTAATTCCAGAGTTGAACTTTTAAGGTAAATGCTGGGAAGTATGGAGAAATCTCAGCAGCATAACTACTTCACTGAGTTGAGGTATTACAGAGACATTTTTGCTACTTTGTCAACTGAGTTAGAAATTTAAAAGTAAACATGAATTTTGTTGATTTTATTAATCTAGCTTTTCTGCAACTGGAAGGAATTCTTGTGACAGCCAGTCAGTAAAACATAAACACATCTTTGCCCCTGCTGGCTGTGGCAGCTCATTTTCTGCTGTTCCCTTTCTCTGCTTTGTTCTGTAATAGGACCATCCATTTTGCTGTAGTAAAATTTGCAGGATAAAGGTTGTCAACTATATAAAACCAGTTCTGTTGCCTTTGTCACTTCTAGCGATTTCAGACTTGAATAATGTAATTTTGTTAATAAAGAATCAAACTAATAACAGAACTACAGAGTCATTTAGGTTGGAGAAGACCTCTAAAATCAAATCCATCCCTTGAACAGCCACCACCTTGTCAACTAGACCATGGACAAGTGCCATGTCTAGTCATCTTTTGAACACTTCCAGGGATGGTGACTCCACCACCTCCCTGGACAGCCTGATACGATACTTGACATCCCTTTCAGGGAAGCTCTTCCTGATTTCCAACCAGAACCTCCCCTGGTGTAGCCAAGAGGTCAGTCCCCCCCTGGCTATAGCCTCCTTTCAGGGAGTTGTAGAGAGCAGTAAGGTTCCACCTCAGCTTTCTCTTCTCCAGGCTGAACAACCCCAGCTCCCTGAGCCACTCCTCATAGGATTTGCCCTCTAGACCGTTCCCCAGCTTTCTGGCCTTTCTCTGGAACACTCCAGCACTGGACTTGCTGAAATCCTTCACTGTAAGATTCTCAAGGTTTACGTCGATTCCTGGGAGGTTATATATCCTCCTCCTTTGAATTATCAAAAAGTGATTGCTATTAGCCAGCAATAATTCTAATCTTTTCTCCTTCCAGAAGACCATATTCTGTAAAGTTTGCATTTCAGAATAGAAGAATTAATTACTAAGTTAAGGTGCACGTTTTTGAATAGAGGATTAAATGGGCCCTATAAGAGGGAAGACGACTTCAAATTATGGATTACATTGCTTTCTTTTTGTGACAGAGTGAGTGTTCAGTAATAGGACAAACATTGGTACTTGCAGTTTGGTACAATCTCAGTACAGAGCAAGGAAGGCAGATGTTGGTTTGTTGGACCATTGCTGAAAGATTTGTATTTGTTTAGCTTAGGGTTTTTTTTCCTGTGTTCTGGTGATTTCTTGGGAGATGGTGCAATTTGTTTACTGAACTGCTTCAGGAAGCTGAAGTTTGTCCTTGCACACTCCAGGTTGTTTTTTGTTTGTTTGTTTTTTTTGAGAAAGGAGAGTCTTTTGAAAATGCTGATGATAGTTAATGTTTTGTCAACCTGGATTTTGAGAATGCTGCTTCATCCTTTGGTAGTGACTAAGAAGAAATTCTAAAGTGTCCCTTCTGTAGTTTTGCAGTGGATCTTTGCACTGAAACATGTAGGGTTTGTTCTTGCTGAGAAGGCCAGTGAAATGCCCAGGTAAGAGTGATTTCAGAATCTCCCTCAGCAAACCTGTACAGCATGAAAGTGCTTGCTGTCCCTTCAGGGTGCTCAGCTGTAAACATTAGCACATTCTGAAAAATTCTAGTACTGCTGATGTTGCCAGAGACACTTGTTAGTGTATAGTAACATAGTGTATAGTAACATATATACAACATATAGTAACATAGTCCCTATGTTACTTTAGTGGTTACTTGGGAGTCAGAATGCATGTTGTATTATTGTTAATTCAACAAGATTAGACTAAGAGCTGTCATCCAAGGAAGAGAGGCAGGGCTCTGCCTTCAGTGTGTATTACACGATCCTTAAAATTGCAGTGCTGATTTCTGTGCAGTGTGTTAAAATGTGAAATTAGAGTAGACTTCTAAATACAAAAAATTACCTTTCATTAGAAAGAAATTTTTGTGAACAACTTGCCCATCCTGGCAGAAACAGAAAGTGGTGTATAGTAGAATATGCAGACAAATGTTGCCTCAACCAGAATTTTGTGGAGTATTTTCTTTTTGCCTCAACTAAAAATATGTGGAGTATTTTCTTTTTACCTTTCAATGGCACAACATGAAAGCCTCTAATGAAGGTTGGTCTTGAAGAGCTCTCAAGTAATTTTGGAATACTGTATGGTAGGCACTTTGCTCTAGGAGCCTTCCTTAGCTTCCCTGTAGCGTTTTTCCTCTCACACTGGCTGGTGTGATGCAGAGCACTGGGAAGGATGTGGAAGAACAGGGAAGAAACATTCCCCTTTTGGTTTTCATAAAAGGGAGCAGTAGGAGCAGATTTGTTTCTCCTACTTCCCAAACGTGGCTCCCATAAGAGAGAATATAAATTGGATCTTTCATATTAGGGCATTCTAAGATGTGCAGTGTAAAGAAGGGCAGAAAGGGGCCCACGTGTATCCAGTGGTCTACTTTCCCCACAGATTTACTGTGAAGAGAAGAACGTGGCAGAGTGGTGCAGTGCCTTTCCCATCAAGTTGAGCACCTTATGAATGAATTAACACTGTGTAATTCACCTGCTTGGTCTTTCTTTTTTTTCTTTTTCTTTTTTGTTTTTTTTGTCTGCTAGAGTTGGTTGGTTTGGAATAGTTGTAGCATACAGCAGAATTAATGAAAAACTCAGATAATAACTTGAAAATAAAACCATTTGGCAGCAGGAGCTTATAGAAAGATTTTCTTTTTCCTGTGTTCTTGCCAAGGATTGGATTTAGATTTCTAAGGACTGGGTTCGTCAGATTTGCAGTCCACTTGAGAGAAGTGTCATTGGAATTCTTACCAGATTCAGTGAGCTTCTTAGCTATGAGGTTTATAAAAGATGATTTGTGATGGGTTTTTTTTGAAGTGTCGTGGTTCTGCCATATCCTGTCCTTAAGTGCAGTGCAACTTTTGGTGCTTGTAAGGTACCAGCTTTTTAATTAGACATAATCTTTTGGAATGGTAATCGGTGCTGCATTTGTTTGTTGCTTCTTGCTGTCTGAAGCATCCTGGTCATTCTATTAAGCCCTTTGGAAGGTTTATTTGGAGATCCTTACTTTGGCTAATTTAGCATGATGTGGGCAAGTACTGTAACTCCTTAACTGTTGTTCTTGTTGTTCTTTTTTCTTAATGCATGCAGAGGTTTCTTCTACTGTGTCTGAAGAGAAGAAACAGCTTAATGGTAAGTTTTCACCTGAATCGAAGTGGGGAGTGAATCTCAAACTTGTGTGAATATCATTGAATGAGCAGTATTTGCCCACACTTATCTTTGCATTTGAATCCAGAGCTGAGGCTGTAGTGATCTGTGGAAATTTCAGAAGGCAAAATCCTAACCAAGGATTTTGAATTCTGTGTTCGAAAGCATTGTAAAACTGCAGTAGAGTAGTGTAGACAAGAGAGGTATGGGATGGACAAGCAAGGTCAGCTTGTCTGTGAAATGCTGGGAAGATTTTTTGCCCAAGTCTTTTCTGTCCAGTCAAGTCTCCCACTTGTTTTACTGGATTTTTTTTTCTTTCAGAGTGCAAAATTTTGCATTTCTTTCTGATCTTCATGAAGTTTTTGTCAGTCCATTTCTTCAGTCTCTCTGCATCCCTTAATAACCTTAACCTTTCATGTTTTGCCTGTTTGTGTGATAAGTTATTGCTCTGACTGGGGGAGTGTGTGCCCTGTAGGTTGCTAGTGATCGTGTGAAACAAGATCATCATTCCCTGTTCCCTAGGGAGTGCTAACATTAACTAGCCTCCAGCTGGACTTTGTATGCTGATCACACTTTTTATGACTGGCAGTTCTACTCATTTCTGTCTGTGATGGAGTCAACCTTCCAAACCCAGCCCTTTCCAGTGTGGCTGTGAAGATGGCATGAGAGTCTTTATCACTAGCCTTGCTGTGCAGTGGGACTGTGCAAAGCAGTCCCACGATGTGCAGGGTTGTAATTCTGCTGCTTATCTGGTCACCTTAAACTCTTCATTTCATGCCTGCCATCAGCCTTTGGCTTCACCCACAGCTTTTCTTTATTTGTCATCACCATGACTAATAGAGCACTTTGCCTAATTGGTTCACAGATCACCTGAGTCATCGTCTTTTTATTGCAGTGTGAATCACTGTTTTCATGTAGCATCTTACAGTTTTTCAAAATAATTCATAAATAACTTGGTTTGTCAGATTGTTCTGTTTTATTGTGGCTGTTCATATATTTCAATGGACCTGCAGAAGCAAATAGGAGTGTGTATGACCATGGATTCCTGTTATCCCTGGAGACCAAGCAAATCATACTATGTGTGTCCTCAAAAAAGGCTTAGCTTTTGAGAAGGCTTTTATTGTTTGGTGATTGGTTTTCTTTTGCAGTGATCTGACTGCTCTGCCATTTAGCTTCCTTGGCAGCTGCAGATGGTGTGTGCTTAGGAGTAATTAACGATCAAAGAATAAGTAATTTGACTGAGTTTTAATTGCTTTGGGTTAATTCTGGATGATTGAATAGTTTTGACAGATTGGATTAGACCAGAGTGCTCTTTTTGTTTTTATCTACTTCCCACGTGGTAGAGCCACTCAATTATGTGTTTAAGCTTGTAGTCATACTACAAAAGTTATTGGCATTTAGAAGATAATAATCTGGGTAACTGAGAATTCATGTGCTAATTATTTTATGCATAGCCATTTCAGGTTTGCAGGGTTTGCCTTTGGGCTTGAAACCAGCACTTACCAGCTGTTCAGTCTGCCAACATTCTATTTAGCTTCTTGGTGTTAAAAGTGATGCAGGATTGCAGTTGCTTTTATCTATCTCTGTCCTCAAGTTTTTGCCAAGTATGTTCATTTTCTATTCTGTCAGAGATTAGTACAACTAATTTTGAAAGATTGACCAATTGTTGCTTCCCAGCAATGTCTGTTTCAAACTGTTTCATGCAGTTAAATAGCTAAAATGAGTATCTGAATTCTGTGAGAATTCCTAGTAAAGTGCTATGTAGAAAGATTAGGGCTGATATCTCTGCTTAATTGACAGACATTAAATTCTACTTGTGAATTGGGTTAGATCAGACATCTCAAATTGAATTTATTCATCTGAATTGTATAAGCAAATAGTTCTGTTAAAGGAAAGTCACTCAGATAACCTTTTGTGTCTTTTTGTGCTTCACAAAGTGTAAAAGCACAAGCCAATACCAGGTGAAACTGAGTACACCACAGGTACTGTGGTGTATAAAATTCTTAATTTTTGAAGTAGACCTCTATGTTTTACGACCCTACTCTCCAAGGGAAAGTGCTGAATAAAAACTAAATACAAAATGTACATAATCTGGCTACCTGTGGAAATAAAGCCACCAAATATTGTTCGAGGACACTTAAAACATTCAACTTAAAAAACCAAAACCACAAACCCCAAACATACCTGAGTATTATTTATATTAAGCAAGCATCCCAGCAAATATTTTAATGACTCTGCTCTTTGCAGGTGCTCTTCCTGAGAAGAAAGTACTGGCTTCTTCTGCTAAAGATTTAAGTCCAAGGTAAGCCTTTGTCTGTCATTGTCTGTTGGACATTCTATTTAAGAACTCTGTGCAATTCTTAGTAAATACAAAGCAAGTCCTTCCATGGATAGCTCTTGATACTTCAGTTAAGTGAGTATATGTCATTACCATCTTTGTATAAGTAGGCAAGTTGAAGTTTGGGTTTAAACAATTTGCCAGAGGTCATATGGGCAGATGATGGTTCTTGGCTTGTTCTGTTGATTGCTAAGTCTTGTGCTGCCTTGATTGTATACAAATGTATGGCTTGTATTTGCAGCTTCCTCAGCTTTGTTTCTTGAGAAAACTCATGGGAAGTGATTCCAACTGGACTGATTACTTTCTTGACACAAACTAATTTGTCCGGAAACAATTGCCATGCCTTGGAAAAGGCATCATTTCAAGTTGGAGTATGTTAAGATGTGATAGCTGCATTCAAGTTTCTACAAGATGTAAATCAAATCAGGCCCTAAAAGGTCCCTGTGATACGCCTGCTGTTGCCACTGAAGCATCATTTTACTCTATGATGCCTTTAATCCTCAAGGTGCAGTTTCTCACTTGGCATCAAAATCCCTTGGGAGTGTGTGTTCTCTGGGCTACTTGCATGCCCTACTCGTGAAGTCCTGTGGCTTGTGAACAGCTGGAATGAGGTTTATTTTCTGAAGTGCTCTCCAAAGTCACTGCTTTTCTTCCCGTGTGTGTCTGGCATATTCTGGCATGTGACTGGAAAGTGTGCAGCCTAAAATGTGTTGGCTGTCAGGAGTGTTTGCTCCTCGCTTTGTGCCTGTTTTTCTGGTCCAGGAGCAGATGGAACTTACCTCCTGGCAAGTGTAAGGCCATGCAAATAATTAGCATTTGAAGGCTTTTTTTTTTTTTTTTACCCTGGATTTGTTACGAGGTTTGGACTTGGGAAATAGGAATGAATGCAAAAACTTGATTTGTGGAGATGAAGGGAACTGTGGTTTTGTGGTATGTGGCATCAAATCTTTTAGCTCTTGGAAGCCACCCTACCTATTTAATGCTTTTGTTTGGACTCAAGATTTTGATCATCCTTGTGCAAGGTTCATATACTACAAAGAGAATGCATGTGCTTTTTAAGTAAAACTAATGCTATACAATTTTAACTATGATGTACTATCAGGATACATAATAAGATAGTTATTTTAGTAATTTTGTCAAAATTACTGATTTTGAGCTTAGTCTTCAGAAGTAGTAAGTAGTATGTTTGGCTTGTAAATTTATTAAACAAGCTCTGTTTGAAGGCATGAGGTTAAATATGTTTTAATATGGTCAAAGAAAGTATGTATTCTTTTCTTTATTGTATTTTTTGTTTTGCAGTTATGACTGGTTCCAAACAGATAGTTTGATCACAATTGTAATATATACTAAGCAGAAGGTAAGTGTATTTCATGAAGGAAGAATTACAAGATCCAGTTGTGATCTAGCTTGAATTCTGGGAGAACTTTATAAAAATTGTTGGACTTTTTTTTCCCTTGGCTTTGAAAGGACATGAATGCAGAGTTGGTGATAGTTGACTGTCAAGACAAACAATTAAGAGGAGAGATCATCATGGATGACTACTCATATCTTGTAGAAGTTGGTAGGTGCTGTAATTTTACAGTTGCAAGTACTGAATTTTTGTTCTGCTATATTAAAACCTGCTCATCAGACCATAAGCATTTTACATATACCAATTAATATTTTATTCCTTTTTCATTAGACACTGTTAAAGTGCCTTGATGTTTTTTATCAACTCACATCTTCATTTGTTTATTGTGTACTAAGTTTCTTACTTGTGGACTAAAATGCAGTAAGAAATTGATTTAAAAGTTGTGTAAAATTTTTCTTCAACTGTGTTTTTTACGATTATTAAAAGCCCTCATTCACAAGGGCTAGTGCAATAATTGCAGATAGGTAGCTTTACAGGAGCCATTGTTAAAAGTAACGGGAAAAATAATGCCTTCATGCATAAGGCTTGTAGAAGTCATGAGTCAAATTTCAAGGTCAAATAAACATGCATAACTTTTTAGGGTTGTTGTTTTACTCAGTATTCCTAGACATACTTTCTGTATATATTATGGCTGGAATAGAATTTTGTTTTTGCTTAACACAGAGTTTGTTTGTATTTATTTCAGACTTGGAGCGTGCAGTTTCAGAAGATGTGGCTGGTAATTTCTGTCTTTGCAGCACTTCTGTATCTGTTCTAGGGTAGTCCAGTCAGGAGCTGAACTTCCATGATCCTTGTGGGTCCCTTCCAACTCACAATATTCTATGATTCTGATGTCAGAATGTGGAATTTCAGTTTATTTTTCTGACTCTTCAAATACTTTACAGTTTTACTTACCATCAGGTCCTGACACAGTCAATCAAACCAAGCCATAATATTAATTTTTTTTTTTTATTTGTGGCATTTGGGCCTGTGAAAGTAATAAGTTGATAGGGCTCTGATTGCTCTAAATATAACTAAATGTTACAATAGCTGGAGGTTAGTTCTGTTGTGTATTCTGTTGTAAACTGTTCTTTGCTTAGACTGGGATTTTCTTGGATTTGATTATTAATTCAAATAGCCTTGAAAAGAAAGTAGTAAGTAGTGGTAACTACCAGTTTACAGTGCATGAGAACTCTGGGTTCATGAGCATTTTTCTTGACTAGAATGGTTTGTGAAGTTGTCCTAGTTCCACAATCTATTTAGCAAATAATGTGTATTAATTATGCATATGCAGTTAGTGCTTGTTTTAACTGCACTCTAAAACATTATAGAGAGAAAGGTTGGAAGTACCTTCCATTAGATACTCTAATGTAAAAAATTAATTATGTGTGTTTTGAGAAATGAGTAATTGTTTTGAATTTCATTACAGTTGATATGTGAAATAATATTTTATATCGAGTATAACTAAAAGTAACAATATGACATATTTTCTCTTTTAGTAAATATTGCTGAAAAAGTAGGGAAAGTAGAGATTATCTTAAATAAAAAGGATAATATTCATTGGAAAATGCTGGGACAGCCCTGCGAGGGTCACAATACATTTTTCAAACGCACAGACAGAGGTAAGCAATTTCATGGCCAGCTACCAGCTGTTTTAGGACTTCTTGGAACTTGTTAGTCATATTTGTTTTTTTTTCAAGATTTTCTTTTTCTGTTGTTGTACCTTCATTTCTTTCACAATTGTTGTCTGATCTTGAAAGCTATTCGGGCATTTTCCTAGAAAGGGTTTTACTTGCTTTAGTTTCTTGGTTTGTTTTGTCCCACAGTGGAGTTGAAGGTGAACCTAATATTGGAAGGTGAACACTTCCCTGGTGTTGTTCCATCTCACAGTAACCTGTGTGCTTCATGGCCTCTCTGTCCATTTGAAAGACATCTCCTCAGTAGGTCCTGAGGAGAGAGTGCATGGACGTGTGTCAATCATGGGAGTAACTGGAGTGAAGGATCAAAACCTTCACTTCCAGTTTTTGGTGTAGATGCAGTAACATCTGTCAGTGCTGTAAGGTTGTTCTAGTACACTGCATCTGTGTAACTTGAGCTCAGATTAAATATGGGACTTCAAGTCATGTGTATGTATTAAAGCCAGCTCTGAATAAGCTGATGTGCCTGCAAGAAGCAGTAAATGTTATATAGGGATTCATTTTGTGGTTACAGAATAGCATGAATTTGTTGCAGCACCAAAGTATATTACAGTGATCAGTGTGGGTTTGTTTCAGCTAAATTAAACATTTCTGCACAATTACATTGTGTAATGTAACCACACTCCTGAGTTATTGTGGTTACCTAGTTTTTCAAAAGTCCTCTTGGTCCTCTGTCTAATAATACTCAAAAATTGACTGTTGGATTACAGTGTGCCTTATTATGTGTGAAACCAAAGCTGTGTGTTTTTAAGAGCTAATTAAATGTTGCTTACCATGTTAATGAGATGTTGCTTACTCTTACTGGCCCTCAGTTATACTGTGTGGGCCTTTAAAGTTGAGAGATTACTGTGTTACAAAAAGGAAGACTACATAAAAGAACATCTCTCTAACTACCTTTAGCTTATGTGGAATGTAATTTTCCTTTTGAGAGTTTCAGAAACTGTTGAGTCATCCACTTTAAAATTAGATTTTTCGATATAATCCTCTGTATCTAAGGGGTTACAGGCTGGTCTGATATGTTGTCCACTGTCTGTTGCTCATTTTCTCCCTCCTTATGTGTTTTTGTGATTATAGAAAACAGAAAGAGAAGATATCTGAAAGAACAACAGATATGGAATATAGTGGCTTTATAGATCCTTTGCAAATGAGGAAGGTGTGGGTAGTTAGATCAATTGACAAAATACATGTTGAGCATTAGTAACCAATGCTTTCTAGATAATTACTTCGCTTTTTTTTCCTAAGAAGTCAATCTCCAACATAACATTTCTCCTGGTATGCAGAGCTGTGTTGCAGGTATTGGATAACTTTATTACATATCGTTGACTGAGTTCACATCAGCTTAAATTCAATATGAATAAAATTAATTTAAAGGGCTTGCTGACCCTGAGTTTCTTCAAATCCCTGATTACAAAAGTGAGGAATCTAACAAATAAATTTATATCTATAGCTTTTTAATCTCTACTCCAGAAACTCCTATTTTGCAGTTTTTTTAATTTTAAATTCTCCAGATTTAAAATTGAGTATGCAAGAATGTTTATAGAAGAAGAATGCTCAGGCCTACATGTCTTTCCTTCATTTGAACCTATGCTTTCAGCTCAGCCATAAAATTTACATGTTGGAGGCTTCTGTTCATTTGGTTTAATTTTAA
Organism: Trochalopteron elliotii; assembly: GCA_024734555.1. Lineage (NCBI taxonomy): Eukaryota > Metazoa > Chordata > Aves > Passeriformes > Leiothrichidae > Trochalopteron > Trochalopteron elliotii. The sequence goes on along the minus strand of JANPWX010000028.1, from coordinate 788,552 downwards.
ATAAACATTTTCCTTTTCTGCTTAGATTGTGCTCCCTTATTCTAAATTGCAGAGTTTTCATTTTTGTTTCCACTTTTGTGGGAGCAAAATAATGTTATGGGTAAAGAAATCTGTATCTTGTGCAGTGTGAACAAAGAAATAATAATTAAGAGCTAAATCAATAATTTTTAAAAGCTGTTTTATAGCTTTATATCTGGTATTTCTATGCAGCACTCAATATACAGTAGTACTGATGTGTTGCCCTAAATATTCTAATTTTTTCACTTGAATCTTCCTCTGCTTACACTCAGCATTACCCTTTATTTCTGATGAATATGAGAGTCTTGTGTGGAGACAGTGCAACTGATAATTTCCACTTCTGAATATTTGAGAACAGAATAGAAAGTAGCTATGCCATCTTGTTACACTTCTTTTTTAAAAATTTATTTTATTCCATTTTTGTGTATTGCTAGTTCTTTTGGTAACTTACGCTTTCTAATAAAAGTAATCATTTTGCCTGAAATTATTCCAGTTTGGTGGCAAGACTGTGATTAGTCAGTGCTTATGGGAGCACTGTTGTTTAATTCAGTAGGCTTTTCTTGTCTTTGAGGTTTTTAGTATTTTTGTATATATTGACCAGTTAAAGCACTTCCATTGTATTCAGAGCACAGGAAGAAGGGTTGAAAAGCAGCCAAGATTGACACTTGAAAAATTTACTTGATTTTATGTCTTTATTGTTTTATATCTTTATTACTTGTTGATATGACAGCATTCAGGAATGAGTTTGTAAAGGGCAGGTGTGTGATCACCACATGTGCAGAAGCATCTATACTTTATAAAGTTATTTAATATTTGTTTTTGAAGCAGACATGTCTAAATTCTGAAAAAAAGTGGTAAAGGTCTTCTTCAGGAACAATGACATAATGCAAAGATGGTACTGGAAGCCTATGATAACTTTATATGAAGAAACAAGTAACAATTAAACAATTAACAATTAAAATAAGCCCCTACTTTTTTCTCCATAGGCTAGGAAAGTCATACTCCCAGATAAATTGCCTATGTACTCTTAAACTCCTGCTGAGTTTATACTAACATTTTGGCCAGTGTGTGTGTGGTCATCAGTCAGAGAGAGGTTTTTTCCTTTTGTTAGTCTAGCTAGCTGAGGCAAAGAAGCTTCCTGGACTGTTTTTTCTCCTTTTTCTTGGGACTGTTTAAATCTGCTCTGGACCAAAAAAACCCAGAGGAGCACCGGGATCTTGTGCCCGTGGCCCACCAGGCCTGGACCTGGCATTTTCCAGCACTGAAGGGACTGGGACTTTAGTTAATTGGAAGGAATGAACAGAATTTGAATTTCCTCAAAGTTGAAGGGGATTTTTTTTCCCCCCCAAAAATTACTGCAGTTTCAGTTAACTCTACTGTGTCTTAGTATGGTCAGGAGATTCAGAAGAATATCCAATATTGCTTCTACTTTTTAAGAATGATTAAGTGCTTAATTTTCTGGAGAAGTAATTATTTATAACCCATAGTATTGCATAGAAAACACTATTCAGTATAACTAGATTGTCAGTGTAGTGGAGTTGATGACATTATTTTTATGTAGCTATTATGAAACTGGTCATTAAAAGTGTAAACAAAGGCTTATGGTCATAGGACTGGCATCTTGTGAAATATAAATGCAGTATAAAAAGTAAGATAGAGCTTTCTCATTAAAACAAAATAAACCTAAACAAACCCCTAAAACCTGACCCCTCCCAACCAACTAAAATAATCATGCAGCACAGTGATAGAGTGCAGGTTTTCGCATAGGTATTAAGATGTGATTTTCTTGTTGGTGGTTTTTCTGGAAAATAAGATATGGAAGCCCACTCATGAGGGGGCATGCACATAAAAGCAGTAGCCATATACAATTAAAAAATTACACGTTAGTAGGGATGACTTGGGGGGGTGTGTGTATTTTTTCCTATGGAGAATAAACTGCTTCTTCCTTCTGAAAATGATTCTGAACTTTTACTGAGATTCTTGTTTTGAAAAGTAACCTAATTACTAAGTTCTGCTGTGCGACTATTGGCAGATGTTTAGAGTGTTCAGTAAAAAAACAAGGTGGTGTTGTCTCTGAGGGCTGAACTGGGATGCAATTTCATTGTTTTGTGCAGTTTTCATACATAGAAATGTATGATCATAGAGGATTTTTTGTTGGAAGTACCAGAAGAGAGCAGAGTGCTGCCACAGCACTGACGGTGTATCAGCAAGACTGACACTGTGACAGGGTGCTGTGTAATCAGGGAAAGTTTAGGTGTTGATTCAGTTGGAACTTTATTTTGGAAGGGGAGACAGGCTGTCTAGGAAGAGCATGACTGGCCTTTTTGGATAATATGAGGTAGCTTGTGAAATATAGTAATTAACTGAAGCATTTGAGGGTACTGATGATTTGATAGTCAGCAGTGAGGGTTTGTGGTTGTCTTAACTCCTAAGACTGAGCTGCTGCTGGAAGTGGTAAGCAGCCACCTTCCTTCATCTGTGTCTAATTTCTATTATGTCTATTCTCCATTATGTTGGCAGTAGTAGCACTTGATGCTCCACAACCAAGTAACCTGAACAAAATAAGGATTAACTTTCAGCTAGTTGGTGGAACCAACCTTGCTACCCAGCAAGTATTTACCACCCATGTTTGGGTGGTAAATGCTTGCTGAGAATGGGGTAGAATTCCTCTACCTGAGGTGGAAGGGTAGTGGAGCTATTCATCTTTTTCCCAAGCCAAAAGGCTAACGTTGCCACTGCAGAATCACTAGGATTATGACTAGTAACTAAGAAATAAGAATTGTAACTGAAGTTTTATCATTGAAGAAAAGCAAAAAACATCATTAAGGAAAAATTCTTAAACTCCCTTTCATGACAAGGAAGAACACACAGAAGGATGATACTCTCCAAAAGCTATCATTACCTCTATAGCAGGTTTGTTGCTAAAACTGAATTTGTATGCCCATAAATCAAGGTGCTGTAGTTCTTGATTCCAGCAAAGGTGGAAGCTGAGTTTAGAGAGTGTCTGTAGCCCATGATTGTATTGTTTTTTTGTGGCAAGTCTTCGGTAGTGAGGGGCTGCACGGCTGCTTCTCCTAGATCAGGAGCTGCAATGCTGACAGTTGATGTCTGTAAAATATTTAATCAAACCTAACCTCATCACTAATTACTTTGGTCAGTTTGAAAAATCAGGATTTGCTGATGGACATTGACATCGTGATCCAAAATTGAGAGAACAGTACCTTTGCTTCTATATAGTAGCAAATCATAAATCTTTGAGATCTGACAGTTAACATGGCTTTGTGGGTTGACAAAACCAACTGTTTGACTTCAGCTTGCTACTAGGGACTGGCTCCTTTTGTTGAAAGTCTTTTCTGCTTTGACAGTTATTTTTGCTTGTGGCCTCAGATTTTATAGTAATGACTGATAATGAACTAATTTTAGTTAATGTAGCAAAGACTACAGTCTAAACTAGATGTTTACTTAGAAGGTTTTCAAAAGTTACAATGAATGAATCAGAACAAAAGTTCTGTGTGGCAATTAAAAAGAGTTAGATAAGGGTTATTTATGAGGAAAAGGCTGCAATTAGGTTGGAAAGGTGAAAAAATTGTCAGGGAACAGTGAATCAGTTGATGAATCAGTTTTTCAACTTCTTTTTCCACTCCCAAATATGTGTAAGAGTATTAGCTGATGAGTCTTAAGGGTTATATTACCAGCATCACACATCCTTTTAAGCAATTCTTAAGTCTGCAGAATTAACAGCAATTTTGGCATTTTTATTTGGCTGCCATACTTTGCAATCTTACTGTGTACTGTTTTTCAGAAGAAGGATAGAAAACAAACTTCCACAAATTTTTCATAATATTTATATAGCTGGAGAGGTGCTGATGTTTTGTTTTACTTCAAGATTGGTATGAAATGGAATTACTAACTTCTACTTTTTAAGGGCTTTAGGCGTTCTTTTGATTCATCCAAAATGTTTGTTCATTCAAGATAAGGGATTTGTAGGATGTTGGATGAAATATGTGATAAAATCTTAATAAATATTTATTCCGCGTCAGAAGCTTTACATCATGTTTCTGCAGGCACTTGTAGTGGGTAATTCACTAGTAGCTCTTTGAATAATTTAAAAAAAAAGTGTATGCAGAAAAATGCCAATTGTAAAATGACTTATTTGAAGGGGAGCTCTAGAGGTCATCTGATCTAACCTCTTGCTCAAAGCTGTTCATTCAAGGTTTGAATATCTCCAAGGACAGACTCTCTCTGAGCAGCTGCCCCAGTGTTTGACCAGACCATCCTCATGGTGATGATGGGAATTTCCTTTGCATCTCATCCTGTTTCATGAGTAGCTTGGCTATTCATGTGAGCAACATGGGTATTTTTCAATACCATGAAAAAAAGGGGAAAAGAAACGTTATTTCACTGAAATTGCTCCAATGTAGAAAGTGTTGTTAGAAGGGTGTCATGCTCAAATATTCTCATAACCTGTCAAATTTTGAGAGGCTTTACATAAAAATATCCACTGGGACTGGTCACAAATTCTACGTTGAAAATGGCAAATGACATGGTAGGATTATTGTAGGAAAGTGGCTTCTTCTGTCTGCCTTTTTTTTTTCTTTTTCCTTAATTATTATTTGGCTTGTTTTGGATGTATGAAGTTTAGATAGTGCTGCTCATGGGATTTTGTTGCTTGTTAATTATTTAGTGGGGTTTTTTGTTTGGTTGGGTGGGTTTTTTTTTTTGTTTTTTTGTTTTTTTTTTTTTTTTAATTGGGTTTTTTGGTGGGTTTTTTTTTGTCTTTTTTTTTTTTTCCTTAAAAAAACCCCAACTTTGCAGAGCTTCCAGTACCTAACAGCCCATGAAAGTTCCCTTGAGTTACAAGCCTGTTTAGGCAGTGTGGTGCTGTGATCACACTGATATTCCAGGTTGGAGATAAAATACTGCAGTGCTGAAACAAAGGCCTAGCTGAACAATGCTCTTCTAAAGGTAGAGGAGGAAAAATTACTCACAATCATCCTCTTTACTGAAGGCTCCTATAAACTCCCTGGAGCTTTCTCTTCTCCAAGCTGAAGACCCCCAACTCTCAGTGTATTTTCATAGGAGAGGTACTCCAGCCCTCTGTTCATCTTTGTGGCCCTTTTCTGGACTTTTTCTGGTCCATACCCTTGTTATGTTGGGGACCTCAGAGCTGGACATGGTACCCCAGGTGTGATCTCACAAGAGCAGAACAGAGGTGCAGAACCACCTCCCTCAGCCTGCTGGGTGGCTGTGGGTACTTGCTGAGGAGTGGGGTGTGATGCTGGCTTATGTTTCATTTGCATTCCACCATCTGGTTTCAGTCTGCTTGTATGTACCCATGCTGTGCTTGTATGGGGAACTCAATGCAGGTGCAGTTTGGTACAAATGGTTCTGATAGTTTTTGGTGCTTTTCTACTTATTCCTAGTCAATAACTCAGAGGCTCTTAAAAATGTTAGAAATGAATCCTTAGCCCAGAATTACAAAAATTATTGTAAGTAATTATACAAGAAGCATCTATTTGTTTTCTTTTTATAAGTATATAGTGAAATACACAAATTTGTTTCTCTTATTGAAAGACATGTAATAACAGAATGATAGATTGAGACTTAACTAACAAGTAAAATGTTTTTAGGACTGTTCTACAGAAAATGCAAGTTGGTTTCTAAGACAGAAGTTACCCATGACACCAAACTCTTCTGCCTAATGTTGCCTAAGGGCACACATCTTCGTGTTCCCACTGGACAACATGTTTACCTCAAACAAATTATTGCAGGTAAGAAAAATTGAGAATGTAGTAATGGATATATTCACATAAATTCTTTTCACAGTGTTGAGAGAATGCCAAGTCCATGGCCACTAATTCCCTGTTTGATGTTGGCAAATCTCTGCTTCTGAGATCACAATCAGTGCTTAATAATGAACTGACTGGATTAATATTAATGGAAAGCTAATTATTGAGATGGCTGGCATTTACTGGTGACCTTACTCTCTCTACTGTCAACTCTCCCTTTAAAAACACCAAAGCATTACTGTTCATCTTTGAAGTGTGGGATGCTTATTGTGTATGTCTTATGTATCATTAGTCAGTTCCTTTTAGTTTGCAGCTTTTTTGAAATGAGGAGGGTACTCTTGCAATTTTTTTCTTTTTTTTTTCTTTTTCTGAGAGATTTATAGTAGTCATGGTAACGCTGCTTTACACTCCAGTTGCACAATATTAACGATAACGTGAGGTTATGACAGGAATGTGCCTTGAAAAGTGCATGTGCTTTTCTTCAGTGTGCTGTTCTTCAAACTTTTGTAAAAGCTTAAAAAATCAGAAGGTCAAAGAAATAGCCAATTTACTGTTATAAAGAGTACTTCTTAAAATTTGCATATTAATAGTTATACTGATCACTGTACTTGGATTGCAGTATACATGGTAGAGACTTCTCAGAACACTTTTTAAACATCCCTTAATTGAGAACTGTTTTGACCTCCTCCTCCCTTCCTAATTCTTTAGCAGTGTCCAGCTCTTGAGATCTTACTATCATTATACAATAGCTTTTGAAATGATACTGCAAGAAATTATAATTGTGCAGTATGAAAAATCTGCTGTTTAAATTTAGAATAAATCAAGCTGTGGTACTTGAAAATTAATGAAAATGTTTAGATTTTCATATTCTTTGGGGATGACTCAAGATCTTTTCATCCTGTGTCCTGAATTGCTAAGTAGCATGGAAATAACATACTCAACTTTTTAATTGGAAGTAGAAGGCTTCCAATTCTGTAATAAAAACTGGTGCAGTGGAAAGTAATAACTTGCCTAAAAACATGGGGTGGTTTTATTCTTATGGTGCAGGGTATTTATTTACTCTTTGTTTATTTTGGTATTTGTTTGTAGTGTCTGGATATAGAGTACTTTTCCTATTATTTGAGCTGTATTTCTGTCTGCTCTCTAGGGACAGAGGTCGTAAAACCATACACACCTGTGTTGCCTTTTTTGCCACTGGATTTCCAAGAACCACCTCACCATGATGCAGTGCATATATATTTAATGATTAAAATTTATTCCCATGGACTGTTCACACAGGCACTTGACCACCTACAAATTGGTAAATATATGCTGCGAGGTTGTGTTTGGTTTTGCAACAATTGCATTATTTTTAAAGGTTCACTGTCTGAGTCTTATTGTTTACCTTCTTAATCTGGACCTACCTAAAACTTCTTTTAAATCTTATTCTCCATTCCCTGAATGTAAAGTCTTGTCCTCACTGTAATTAGGAGTTGTCCATTATAGAAAGCTTTCTCCTGAGTGATGTATGTGAACTGTATCACACATCATAGTTGATGGCTTTGATGTCATATGCTCTGAGAACAGCTTCTTGTATTTCTGCAAAAGAAAGTAGGTCTGGTTTATGGGACTTAGGATGAACTTCCGTTTCAATTTCAGATACAGAGGTAGATTTTTAACACTGACTTTGCAAATGTTTATGTACTCATATTGTGTAAAATCCATCAAGACAAAACATTTTGTTTGTACGTCTCTTCTTTTAACAAGAATGATCCTTACGTGAAGTGTATAGTATCTTTCTGAAAGAAACCCTAATATTACAAAGATGAAGACAATTTGAAATGGCCTTTAAAGAGTCAGAGTGCTAGTTAGCTTGTTTTCATCAAATTAATGTTTACTTTTTCATTTTTTAAATAAAGGAGACTATATTTCTGTCAGCAATCCTGAAGGCAGCTTCAAGAAGTCACAAGTTCAAACTTCAGAAGATCTCCTTTTATTGGCAGGAGGCACAGGTTTCACACCAATGGTTAAGTTGCTGAGTTTTGCTCTGACTGAAGTTAGCTGTCTCAGGTATGTCGACTTCTTGACACACAGGCTTCAGTGTTAATAAAACAATTAACAAAACAAAATGGTATGAAAGCATTTTTCTTCAACTTAGTCCAAAACCTGCATGCTTTAGGGAAGAGTCTGTCAGAAGCTGAGGCAACTTCCATTTATTTGGTTATTGGCTACCATCAATGTAATGGACTGATTTGCATTTTGAATTTTAGTTGTGGTACAAACTCACAGTGTTGTGAGCTCACTGACTAGAAACCTTGAGGAGGTTTATTTTTAATTAGCTTCACATTTGAGTGTCTGTTTTTAGTGTGGAAATATTACCATGTAGATATTTTGGACTGAGGAGGGCTGCAACTGTTTACTTATGGCTTCTCTCTGATACATTAAAATAGTTGGCTAATGGTTTTTGCCTGCTAAGCAGCAGTATGACAGAGTTCCACTTGAGTTCCAGTTTTCACAGATTTATATATAAGTACAGCATTAAGCATATTAGAATTCATGAAAAGATGTATATTGCATATGCATTCTGTACTCTGTAAAATCTACAAGAAAGCATTATTTGCTCTTGGTCAAGGGAACATGTTGTTATGTCCTTCAGAACTGCAGAAAACTAGTACTTCTGCTGTTGAAACATAGATTAATTGTACACTGATCTTCATACTAAAGCTACAAACGATGATATAGACTGCAAAAGTTGGGTTCTAAAAAACCAAACCCTAAATCCAGATGCTATTCTTCTATTGTTATGTTTCAGCAGTTACATATAATCCTGTTTTGTGAGCAGAGAGACTGTACTGTTTGGCTCTGCCAAAATGTCCTGTACTGTCAGTAGCAGATAAAAAGTGGCTGACTGGCTTTGCAAGTCCAAAGGATGAGTCTATCATCTGACAGAGTGCTTGGGAACACATTTTTAGTTCTTTTCAGTGCAATTTCATATGGGAACTCAGTGTTAGTTTAGGGTGCACAGCATCTGTTTCCTTACTAGTCAAAGTAAATGAATTTTTCCTTCTTGCTGTGGAGGCTGGTTAGATGCTGGAGTGACTTGAACTGAGACAAGTATTATTCATATGTAGACTCTATAAATCTTTGTTTTTCTGACTGTTCTAGGAAATTTGGTTCCTTGGCATTATATTTGCTTTTTAACCCTCAATTTATTTTTTGGGAAAGTATTAGCAGAGTGTCTTTTATATATGCATGTTTATCTGTATGAGATACACATGTGTGTATATGTATATATGAGCAGTATAAATATGATTTGCATAGGATTATCTTACTTTGCAAAGTAACTAGCCATCAGCTTGGATTGCATATGCTAGGACACAAATTGCAGAAAGCTGAGGAATAATCTGTACAATGACAGATTTGTCACATGAGGGTGCCAAAGCAACCTCTGTCTGGAGTGCTGGGTGAGTGCTGCTTAACCTCTGGGGCTGCACTGTGAACACTGGAGAATCTTCAGCTTCCCTGGGCAGCATTTGCTACAATGGGCTTGGATAACTGGATTTTCATTCTTACTGTCTAGACAAAGTCTGCTTATTATCTTGTAAGTCATTTCTTGCCCACTGTAAACCAGCAAAATAATTTGTTCCCTTCATAGCTGCACTATCCTTTTGTGCATCAAGTCATGATGCTCTTTCTTCAGTCTTGCTTCCCTTCTTAGGGGCCAAATTTTATTTGGCAGAAGTATTAACTATAAAAGAATATTGGTCCTCTACTCTTCCTTTTTCAGATGAGGCTTTTTTGTTTCTTTTGCTAGTTGTTACAACTGCAGTCAGGTGGGTACGTTTCTTAAAGAAGACTGAAGCACAAAGGCACTAAACACTAGGTAGGGTGCTAATGCTCTTCTCAAGTACAGGATGCTTGCAGTCTATTCTTGATTCTCCTTGATAGTTGTATCTTTGTCTCCAGCTTTTCACTTCGAAATTACCACTCTGTGTTCATATTCATTTTTAATATAATATCCCACTTTCATCATCATTCTTGTTTAGAAGGTCATTTTTTAACTTTCTATCTCCTCTTCTTCCTCCGTGTTAAAATCCTTTAAGGTATCTAATTCTTTCTGAGCAGTCTTCCATAAGACCCTGCATACCAGTGTTTTTAGTTCATTAAAATCTACATCCCTTGAAGTAGTTTCCAGTATGTTAGATTCACTCTCTTTCCTTACAAAGGCCTAATGAAGCTTATTTGTTATCTAAATTTTTGTCATCGTTCTGTCAAGCAGCTTTTCTTTACTGGTGGGGATCATATTTAAATTTCCACTTCTTCATTTTAGTTGTGTTCTCCCTTATTTCCAGCAAGACTGTGATCAGTTTATTCCAAGTTTGTAATTTTCTGTTCTTTATAGTGCTGAGTACTGAGCAGAACTGCAGCAGATGTATTTGTGTACCCTGGGGAGTACCAGTAAGAGCGTCTCAAAACATTATTCTCCAAATAACCAGCTTCTACTTTTGTGCCCAATGAACAAAATGTGTGGCTTTCCTATGCACTTATTATTGACTTTCCCCCTACCTGAGTAACCCTGAGTGCTGTGGGGCACCATGCCACCATTTAGAGCACAGCTTTAGTGTGATGGGCTTTATTTTCCATGTTTTCAGAGAAGTGGGCCCTGGGAAGCATGTAAAGATTCTGGCACATTCTAGTTTCTGAATAAGATGATTTTAATGTTTGAAGATGTAGCATAGCTGATTTGGGGCTGTTTTGTCTATACCAGGCAAGTTTTCCAAAGCTTGTTCAGTGTGTCTCATTTTGACTTAAAATGCCTCTGGAGAAAGCAAAAAATATAAGTAAAAGGTTTCTGTATGATGCATTAAGTTCTGATTCATTAACAGAAACAATTTGCAGTTAATTTTAAGTTTTGTTTTGTTTTTTTAAGGACAGTGAAGCTGATCTTCTTCAACAAAACCGAGGATGACATACTCTGGAGAAACCAACTAGAGCAGTTAGCTCTTAAAGATGAAAGGTAGTTAAAAGTCTCCTGCAAAACAACTTGTAACATCTCCGTGTACAGAACAAGTCTTGGGGCTTAGACAAGCTGTACAGCTTTGGCACAAGGACAGATTCTGATTCTGTAAGCTCTTAGCTAAGAATATAATGAGATCTAGGGAGTGGAACAAGGTCCATTGCTCACAGATGCATAGTAGAGGCTATGTTGTTATGTTCTGTAGGTCCCATGGGAAGCCAGGGATTTGATTTACAGTGTTTAATAGATAGGTATTGGAGATGATTCATTAGATGAGGTGATTTTTAAAACTGAGAAGCTTTTTGGTGCAGAAGAAAATTTGCCTTAGCGTTAGCAATAGAAAACACAGTTATGCAAAAAGGAGAACAGAAGAGAGAAGGGGAATGTACCTCAGAAGAAACATCCTGAATTTAGAGAAGTCTTATAAAAATCTTTTGTGTGTCACTGGTTATGAAAATGTTTATATAGAAATTAAAAGTTTAAATAGGCTCATTACTTCAAATTTTTCTTAATAATTGTTGCATTTTGCCCTCAATTACAATGTAATTGCGGGTTAAAATGCGAGTAGTGTACATGTAATGTAATCTTAATTCAGCAGACCATAGTTCTGTAAGGAGACACAGGATTATCAGGTTACCCTTTAATTTCAGTTCCCTTGCTGTTACCACTGGATAAATTTTCACTGCTTAGATTTTATGTGATAAAAATAGGTCTTGTTTATGGTTAATTCTTAGTTGAATTCTTGCTTAGTAGAAACCTCTTGTTCCTTCACAACACTGAAGTGAAAAATCAATACTATTTCATACCCTAGTGATGTCTGGCAGATTCAAAGCTTTGTAGTCTAGACATTGTGCAAATTCACAGTGAAAGCCTGTTCTCCCTTTCCATAGAAGCCTCAGATATAGAAGTGCTTGTTTTTCACTCATTTACTGTTCTGTTAGTGAATGTTCGAAACCAACATTCAGTAATGAGTATTTTCTCATTACTGAAGTTGTACTGACATTTTCAAGAGTTTGGCCAAGCATTGTTATCTCACTGTTTGTGTATTGAGCTACACCAACATTTGTGTGTAAGTGACTAATGGAGCAGTAAAATCTGTGCTTAAGTATCTTAACTGGTGCCGGCTGGGGTTTTTGCAAGGTGAAATAGAAAGCTGGAATTTTTAACATTGAAAATTTTGGTTAAATAAATATGCAGTATTGGAAGTGATTTGACTGACTTGATCAGTAGGAATGACTAAATACCTGTGAGATCTGATACTGCAGTGGGGAGCTGAGCAGAGCAGGAAGATAATCATAGGAAATGTTAGTGTCTTGGTCAATAGCATTTTGCGTAGCAGATTTCTAATCAGAGGTAATATTTATTGAAATATTCTTCTGCTTACCAGGTTTGAGGTTCAATTCATTCTTTCACAACCATCAAAAGAGTGGGTAGGTAAACAGGGGAAGATTTCTTCGTCTCTTCTCTCTGAATTTGTGAAAAGAAGCAGAAGAGACTCCAGAGTGCTTATCTGCATCTGTGGTCCAGCACCTTTTACAGAACAAGGAGTACAGTGAGTATTTTAAATAAAGAACTGGAATGTGAAAAATTTTACAAAAATTGATCACCTAATCAGCTGCAGTGTTTCTGATTTGGTAGTCTTTAAAAAATGGCCTTACATTGTCTGCTTTGTAAGAAAACTTTCAAAATTAAAACAAACAAAAAAAGGAATTAAAAAAAAACACTTGCACCATATTTGAGGAGTATATTTATATGTAGTTAAGTGAGTATCAGCAATATGTAAGTTTCATGAGTTATAGTAAGTTGTCCAGAACTTTCTAAAAGCAACTCTTTAACAGTGATCTTTTTTCCCAAGGTTTTAAATGCTGCCTTTAATTTGATGTTCATAGAAAAGTTGGAGTAATATGAAATAAGCTTTCTTTGTTGGTGTTAGCTTGATAAATTAAGTTACAGAAGTAAAGTTCAAAGGAGTTGTTCTATCAGAAGCATTTTCTCAATTATTTTTTAAATTTATGCATTTATTTGTGTCTGTACCTAGTATTTTCTTGGTTTTTATGCACGTTTTAAGATAAAAAGTCCTCTAAATTTCTCTTGCCCAGCTTCAAAATATTGAACCAATATGATGTCATTTGCACTTCTGCAGTCCTACTGAAGTCTATGTGTATTGGCCAATAATTATGCTGCCTCTTGAGAAATCTGAGATAATTCAGATGATATCTGCATTTATTTTTAGAAATTGTTTTCATTACCCAAAAAGTTAATATAGTGTATCTGAGCTCCAGGGCATTGATTGTTTTCTGAATGTACTTGCAGGGGTAAAGTTGAATATGCATGTCTGAATAAAAAGAAGTGTTGCTGAAAGTGGTGCTGAAGTTATGCTTCATCTGTGTCTGTGGTGGGTTTTGAATTCCAAATATTAATATTGCCAACTTGATTTCTGACTTTTAGATATCTGAAGGATCTTGGATACTCCCAAGAAGAGATACACGCTTTTACTGCATAAACCCATAGGAAGATATCAATGTTTATTTGTATAATTCAGTGTTATTTATTTATCTATCTTCATGAATTTAAATAAGTGAGAAACAATTTTGTAAGACTTGAAATTTCACTCTTGGTACGAAACTGTTTCTTGGAAGAAGCCTATCTTTGAAAAAAAGGTTTTATACTGTGTTTTATCTTCTTTTTGTAAATACTTTTGCTAATATTTAAGTCATCCAGGGTATTAATTTATTGTAGAGGCAAGCAAAAAAGTGTAGTATACATTATGTTGGGTGTTTCATGTTGTTGGTTCATGAGAATTCTTAAATTTACGACAAGCTCTGATTAAGGTTTTGACTTGATAAAGTTTATTATTTCCTACTGTAAAAAGTCCAAAGAGCAATACTGTCTGAAATTAAATATTGCACTGTAACTCAGGTAATCGGTCATTGAAATTTTTTTCTTTTCATCTGGTGTCTCTATTTGACTTGCAAGTGATCAAGATACATTTTTGGCTTTGTAAACAAAGAAGAAAAGTACCTTTGGTAAAATATAAAATTTACATCAAATAAAAAAAAAAAATACATTGCTTCATGTGTTTCTGCAATTTTTTTCGTGTTTTCAGTTAAGTGTTATAAGTAGAGGTTTCCAGAAGCTTAGTACTCCAGGTGGGCACTCAAAACAGAGCCATGGAGCCTTGGCCTACCACAAAACTTCCCATGTGACCATGTGACTGATGTCAAGGATTCCTTGTTATGACACAATCTGAGGTGAAAAACATGACAGCACAGATAGACCATAGAAATACCTAAAAATACTTGACAGGTTGGACTAGTTTTAAATGCGGTTATTTCCATCAGTGTGATTTTTTACACACCATTGTTAAAAATATGTTATCATGAGGCAGTAATCTGCAGCCTAATAGTATTTTAGGGAAAAAAGCAGTAGAGCAGCTACTCTTTTAGATGTTGTCATTAATATACATAGCTGTTGTTTGGTGTGACATCTAGTACTGTTTATGTCTTCCTGTTGTGTTGAATGGATATTTCTTCCTCTTAAGAAGCAAGACTGGTAGTTGTGCCATCAATACATTCAAGAAAAATGTCTTAATGATACCTTTTAAAAAGGCTAAAATTACTATCTGACAGTGACTGGATATGCTTAACTGAACTGTCATCTCTTCAGTGCCCCTCCTCAGTTTAATGGACTTGAAGTTAGAAAAGGATCTGGTTGACAGTTGTTGGCTGTATGTCACAAGTTATTTCAGAAGACTGGAGTTGAAAGCAGTTATCATTTGGTATCTGTAGTGCAGTTAAATGGAGAGACACTTTTCAAAGTTCCAAAGTGAACTTTCTGCTAAGATGAGCAGAACTGCTTGTTTTCCTCAGGACTGTGTCTCAAAACCTTAGGTATTTTGATGATTTTTCAGATGTAATTTAGGATTAATTGTCATACTTCTAAAAGCCTCATATTTCTATTGGAGTTTTGCATAGATCTGTTATTACTCGTAGCAGATCTTTGTGTGAGTAGCTCAGCAACAAATGGTCATTTGACATTACTTCAACTTGCTAATAGATATGATACAATTTGTTAAAAATGCCTGAAGTGTATCTTTTAAGTCTTACTTATATTGTTCTGCTACTTGAAAGACTTGTTGCAGGTTATAAATTTTATAATGCATTCCTAAAGTGATGGCCACCAGGCTGAGCATCTAAAATCAAGTGGAAATGTTTTTTGGAGGCAGCAATGCCTATGGTCTGGCTGTTTGCATTAGGAAGCGTCCCAGCCTTAACGCAGCTGTTAAAATGGAGCTGCTGGCAGTCAGATTTTTTTCTTTTAATTAACCATTATTGCTGGTGATGTGGCACAAAACGTTTTGACTGGAAAGCAGCCCAGTGCTGCTGGGGGTGCTGGTTGACTGTGTTGAACATGAGCCAGCTATGCCCAGGTGGCCAAGAAGGCCAATGGAATCCTGGCCTGGATCAGCAATAGTGTGGCCAGCATGACCAGGGCAGGGATTGTCCCCCTGTACTCTGCAATGGTGAGGCTGAGTCTGGAGTTCTATGTCCGGTTCTGTGCCCCTTTGCTACAAGGATGACATTGAGGTGCTGCAGTGAGTCTAGAAGAGGTTAACAAAGCTTGTAAAGGGTCTGGAGAGTGACTCACTCATATGAAGAACAGCTGTGGAGGGAGCTGGGGTTATTTGCCTGGAGAGGAGGCTCAGATGTTGTCACTCTACAGCTGCCTGAAAGGAGGCTGCAGCCAAGTGGGGGTTGGCCTCTTCTCCCAGGCAACCAGTGACAGGACAAGAGGGTATAATCTCAAGCTGCACCACAAGAGGCTGGGGTTGGACATCAGAAAGAATTTCTTCAATGGCTGTCAGGCGTTGGAATGGGCTGCCCAGGGAGGTGGTGGAGTCACCATCCAATAGAATGTTCAAGAAACAGCTGGCCATGGCACTTACTGCCATGGTCTAGTTGACAGGGTGGTGATGGTTCAAAGGTTGAACTTGATGATCTTAGAGGTCTCTTCCAACCTAAATGATTCTGTGATTCCTGAAAGTTTTCTGTGTTCCTGTGTGAGCTGGTGTTGATAAGGTGTATCACACAGCAAATTGTGTGACTGACAAAACAAGCAAGAGAAATCAAGTACTTAAAATACTCAGTTGAGTGCTTCCAGTACATTTCTTCAGTACTGTGTTCTGTGGTTAGATGAATATCAAAGTATTTAACACACAAAGCAATTATATAATTGCTCATATAAGCACTACCTTACAGCTTTTTTTTTTCCTTTGTAGGATGATATTGAAAGTACCATGACTGCTTTTGTCAAGTTGAGATACTTTCCCACTCTTTCATTCTTTGCACTATTACGTGTTTAAAAGGGACAAGGGGTGAGATGACAGAAAAAAAAAACATTAAAAAGTTTTAAATACCTTACAGGTCAGTGGTTTTTTCTGTCTATTTGATCTCCCCAAAGCAGGAGTTAGGTTGAAAATGAGTTGTTTAAAATGAGCTGCCTGCAGCAGAGCTACATTTCCGAGCTCTCTTTGTAATCACTAGAATTCAAATCAGCACAGCCTGTGCAGGTCTTGAGAGTCTGTTCAGCTGTACTGGATGTGGGATTAAGGGTGCCTGGGGCTTTTGAGTTCAGTGGCAAGCCAGACTTACCAACAGCATCTTCTTTGTTTCTCTGTTTTTCCTGCCATTTATGCCTGTCAGACAATGTTTTCTATACATCTGAAGCCCAGTTTGATGCCTAAATATATAGGTCTTTGATCACTAGTGATGGAAAGAAATAGTTCTGTGAAAGCAGGCTTAGGTTTTTTGGTGGTTTTGTTTTTTAACTGTCTTCAGGATTTTCCTGTATATGTTTATTTAAAAAATATATCTGCACTTCTAAAGAAGTGATACTCTTCTGATTTTCCTGATCTTCCTTTAAATGGTCCTATTAAAATAGCTGTTTTCACACAAATAGCAGCAAGAATAGGCTTACTCTGTTTCGTATTCTACAGATATTTAAATCTACTTGGAGAAGGGGTTATGCAATTTTCCTAGGCTAGTCTGGAGAAATTTGAATTGACAAAAACCCAAACTTTCTGTACCACAGCCCTTTCAACTTTTTGAGCAGATATTATAAATATTAAAGCTGCCAATCACTGAGGGGAAAAAATCATATTTTTACAGAGCTGTCCTAGAGTGTGTGATCAGTGGCTTAACGCTCTAGTCAGAGTCCAAATGTACTTGGTTCTTGGCCAGAGTAAATATTCTGTGGTTGTCTCTCTATACAGTCCTATGAGTATGTAGTACAAATTCTCTTAGTTAACTACCTGCCTTTTATTCTTTGATTTTTCTGTTATTGGATACATTTCATGTTTTCCCAGCTGGAATTTCAGGGCAGGCCTGCATGCTTAGTTCCCATGGAAACATACTGCTGTCTTCACACAGACTGGACATGCTGAGTTGCTGTGGCAACACAGGTAAAAAATTCTAGTAGGTGTAGGAAGGTGTCAAGCCCTTGCTGGCTGCTAAGCCTGAGCATCTGGGATCTGCCAGGAGCTGCTGCTGGATGCCCCAGAAGGGAGTGAGGAGCTCCCTAGGATGCAGATGATGGTTTTAAACCTTAAAATGGCAGAATGTTCCTCCCAACTTGCATGTCTTTCTCATTTAACCATGAGAAATGCGCTTGCCTCGTGTGTTTTGTAACTTCTCAAGGGATTTATTGATTCTTTTGTTGATGATTGGGCATGTAGACATCAAAGAGGAATGTCTGGGTTTTGTCACCAACTTGCAAACGTTTCTAACTGAAATGTACCTACTTGCAACCCTATCTGTGTTTGCATGTGCAGGTAGAAAACATGGTCCTGTTGGAAATATTTTCTCCTATTTGAAATAAGGAATCAGTTTAAAATGCAGTGAGATGAGACCAGGAAGATCCACTAATTGTGGATTTAAGAGCAAGTAAAACAAGAAGTTTGAATCAACTTGCGAAAGATGCAAAGGTATTCACCTGGCAGAAAATGAAGGAAAGCACTTGAGATTATGTGATAGAGGAATAAGTGACTTCATGCTGGTTGAATTGTAGTCATATAAGAGCAGCTTTTACCAGTGTCTATAAAGACAGGTATCTTAGTTAAAAAACAGTATGATAGGACCTTTCTACTCCTAAGTCAGAAGTGGTGCCTACCTCATTCCCCGTAAAGAAGAAAAAAGTTGTTAAACCAATTGATCAGCTCAGGATGGGAAGAAGGGGCTGATCTTGTTTCCATTTTGGTCTTGTTGATCTCTGCTTTGAACTGTGCGCCTCTTGATCCAATGAAGGTCAGTGCAGAACACAAAGTAAAATTTTGAGCATCAGCTCCATAAAAGATGAAGATGAGATAAACTATTTTTGAGAAGAGTCATGTGCTTCAGTTAAAGTTGTGGAAATTACACCCTGAATGGTGTTCATGGAGAAGCCAGGGAGATCCTCCTCTGATGCATATTCCAAAATGGCAACATGGGAGATAAGAGTGACAGGTCTAAATGTCAGCTGCTTGGGAGGTGAAAGAAATGATGTCTGGGAATGTTATAATTTACGAGTTTCTGCCCAAAATCTTCATGTCTTCAATGATCCATTCATATGTCAATTCTCTAAGTGGTGAAGGGCCTTCACAGGTGCTTTTAGACCCAGGGAAGGAGAGAGAAAGGAGGGTGTATGCATTGTAACTCTGTTAAATTTTGTGGGGAAGACTTCTAAAAATTAGGAACATGAAGGTGGGTACCTAAATGCAGGGGCAAGAAAACTAACTCCAGGAGGCACAAAGAGCAGCTGAGTGCCTCAGTGCTCACCAATGTGAGCAGTTGTCATATGTGTCTTAAGGAAGAGCCATCTCCTACCTCCACAGCAGGCTGAGCCACTGTTGAAAAGTGCATCCAGTGTCTCTGGTAGCCTGGACTATTTGAAGCAGTGGAGTTTGCTCCTAAATAACACAGTCGCTGTGAGTTTTAAGTAAGGTCATCTTCACCTGCTGCTTCCCTGTATCCCTTCAACAAGATAAATGAATAAAGGCAGAGTAGACTCTTCATGGCGGTGTGTTTTAAGTCTAAAAAAGGTGTTTAAATAACCATCTTAAATCCATCTATTCTCCATTCAGCATTCTGCATCATTCCTCACAGGAAAATAAGTTCATTAATAGGAATTCAGTACACTAGTCAAATGAATGTTGTTCTTTTTTTGGTGCAGAAATTCCTGTACAATTATTTTTCTGTAAAGGCTACTGAATAGGGAAATCTTAAATAAAAAATGTTATGGATAAGTAGTACTTATATGCAGAGATTCCTCTGCATATTTTGAAACCAGTCAAACAATTTTAATAAATTAATATCTTCCCTACTGTTTTTTCATGAACTTTTGGAAACTTGCCGGCAAAGTTTACATGCTGAGTTACTCCTATGTCCACTTCGTAGGAAACAGTCAGGGACTTGACCAGCCTTCCCATTCTGGAACCATGCAGCTTGGCAAAGGCTACTTTGTCTCTATTCAGGCTCCTAATGTGGGAGATGCTGGTACCATAGGACTGGTACTCCCCTGGCTTTGGGCTTTGTGGGCTCTGCCAAAATGTTTTTGCAAACCTTGCACCTCCTCATGCCTCTGCTGAAGAGAAGCAGAGGCTGAAGGGCTTGCCTCACAGATGTTGGGGGCTGTGGACTGGTGCACACTGGAGAACATGTGGAGTGTACCATATGCAGAGAGCCAGTCTGGAGAGCAAGAGTTCAGTGCACCATAGGCCTGAGTAGATATTCAGTCACACAATTTTGGCTGTCACCTAAGCAGAGTCAGCTTGTTCTTGCATTTCTCTTGATTGATGATGCAAACAGCTACCAAGGCCTTATAATGTATTTTATTAATATTTAAAAAATCAATAAATCAGTTACTTTAAATATAAAGCTATAAGGCTTTGGTTACCTTTTGAACTCATCTCCTAGACCCTTAATTTATATTTGAAACATAACTTCTCAAAAAGTCCCCTCAGGAGACCTTTGATCAGGTCTTTGCAGTGGTGTTCTGCAGAATCACAGATGGTTAGTGAACAAGGGCAAGGGAGGGATCCTGTATTGATAATATACCAAATGTTTGGTGTATTATTTTTCAGACTTGTTTATACATCAGTTTGTTCAGTGACACTAATCTCTAGCTTAGCTTGCTTTATCAGTGCTGGTGTCTCAAAATGTCTCTCTACCCTCCTCCCTCCAATTTAAGGTCTCAAACCACCTCATATACATGAACCTTATATACTTGCATGCCTTGAACATACCTTATATACTCCACAGCACTCATGACTGGTGTGTGTCTCTGTCCCCTGTACCTAACACTGTGCTCACCATTCTCCTCTGCTCTGTGCTGCCCTCTTTCCTTTCCCCTTAAGCTGAGTAACTGAGGAACAGAATCAAGTTAAATTCAGATCAACCATCTCAAATTTCAGCTGGAAATCTGTTCTTTCTGTTCCAGACACAAAGCTGGTGTGCCCTCCTTTGTTTCTTCTTATTTCAGTTTGTCTAAGGCAAGAAATAACATCTCCCAGCAAAACACATATTGTTAAAATTAAAAAACCTTTACACAGCCCTTTAGCATATGTTGAGGACATAAAAACATGGTGTCTTGTGTATGTAAGGGAGACATTTGCCAATTTCTCTTGATAAGGCACTGAGCTAAGGTATAACTTATCTTGGTTAGCATTTAACTCAGTGTAGCCCTCCCTGACATTCTCTTAATAAAATAAGAATAATTTAGTAATAAAATACGCTAGTGTATCTATAGCTACAAAAAAAGCTTCTCCCAGCACAGCAAATAATTGCTTTGGAAAATAGTTTCTAAAATATTCATAGCAAATAAATTTGTTACTGGCAACAAAACTTGCAAGTAACGGCCAGACTTTTATGTAGTCTCTTTCCGATTATTAATATGACTACTTCAAAAAGACTGCAAAGAAAAATGCACTGCAGCTCCTTTCCTTTTTCATCCTTTGCCAGAAGTCAAGAAAACACATGAATTCTGTGCATAACTGCTTAGTTTTTTTCAACTAGAAATTATAATTTTGTATATTCTTCAAGGCAGCAGAAAAAAAAATTAATTTCTATACTGCAAGCTAAGGATGATTAAAAATAACTGCTTGAAATATGTTTTCATCAATTATTAACCTTTTATTGACTACTAGTAGTGAAGACACTGGTTTCAGTTCCCTCAGCCCATCAGTTGCCATTGAGAGAACTTACAGTGACCTCTACTTTGATGTCCCAATATGTCCTCCAGCAAAATTGTGCAGCAGATTTAATGCTCCTGGTTTTGTCTGTGCTGTGCCATAGAGGTTGGTTTTGTGGTACCTTTGAACCACAGTTGCTATATCAGAAGCCATAAACTGAGACCAATGGACAGCTTAGACTGGCTGGCACAGTTTAATCTATTAGAAAGCCAAACAATGTCTTAGAGCAAGGTACTGAGGTGTCCTGATCTGACACACAAGCTGAAAGAACCAGAACTCTTTTTCTTTTGGGTGTCTGGCTTTGATTCTTTGTATTAGTTTCTCTAATCCAACTCTGAACACTATCCTATGCCATGAATGTGGAAAATGCACATGACCTTGTCTCTCTGTGTATGGCTGAGATCCCTTTGACAGTGTGAAGTGTGGGCTTCTTGACAGAGGAAGGCATGGGTTTTTTCCATTTGCAGATGCGGCTAGAAAGAGGTTCAGTCACCAGTGAATATCTGTGCTCCCCAAAACATACGTAGATATAGCAGAATAAGCAGGAGTTCCCTTGGATCTGAGGAACTGAGAAATACTTACTTAAACTGATTTCCTATCCTGGTCCTGTAACAGTTGTATAGTTACCATAGCAATGAAAATGTTGCTCAGCATAAGAGAGAAATTACCTGGACTGATGGACCATGCCATGGGGTGGTTTGGAACAACACTTAGTTCAGATTCCATTCACTGGGAATAAAGCCAACAGAGCAATGTCACATTTGATAAAACAAGAAAATAACAAGACCACAGTATGTCTCAGGTGAATAAATTCTACAGAAAAAGACACAGGATACAATTTTTGTTCATATTCCATGCACAGTTGTATTTATAATGGCATGCAGCAGTTTTGGCAGTCCCGACAGCTTCCTAAGTGAAAGTGTGTTTGCTTTTATTTCCCCTTTCAAATAGACTGGTATCATGGCACTGTTTGCAAATGAATTTTATGTACTCAAGGGAGAATGAGCGTGAGGCAAATTCAGATTTTGTATCTTGTTAAGCTGTGTACAGTGAGACCCAAAGACAGTGGAATTTTACTCAGTAAATAATAATTATATATATTTTTAAAAATAACAAATAATTATTATATACATATTTTAATGCAGTGTAATCTCCTCTTGGTAAAGTTCTTAATCAAATTCTAAGCATGGCAGCAATGCTTGTGAATTGTGTATTGGGATGTTCACATAACCTGAACACTTGAAAAAGGAGCTGACATATCAAGACCCCGGGAAGTGGGGTTATCTGGAAGTGTCTCTAAATGTGTGCTGCTTGACAGGAGAGCAGAATAAATCCATCACTCAGGCACAGGGGTTACTTTACT
The DNA here is from genome assembly GCA_024734555.1 of Trochalopteron elliotii. Classification (NCBI taxonomy): domain Eukaryota; kingdom Metazoa; phylum Chordata; class Aves; order Passeriformes; family Leiothrichidae; genus Trochalopteron; species Trochalopteron elliotii. The sequence continues at coordinate 766,164 of JANPWX010000028.1, read as the reverse complement.
GTGAGACGTTGGCAGTGACTGATCCTGCAACTGCAGAAAGGTCCCTCGTGTGGGTTGGGGCTCTCTGCACATTCAGCTCAATGTGTGTTGGGTCACAGGAAATAGGGTCACTGTCACTCCAATGGGGTTTTCTGACCTTGCTGGTCTTCTGTGAGGGCACAGCATCAGCGGGACATTCCTCTTTCATCCTCAGTCCTGGCCTGCTCTCATCTCAGCTTTAAATCTAGATTGAAAATTTGGTATAGTGAAGACACTTCAGGCTTGTCATATTTCTCTCATCAAGTTGGCTACTTGTTCTCATAAAATGGAAAGCTGCTGGCCCAGCAACTGCCAGGAAGCCAAGAATGTAAAAGCATGCAAGGAACCACTGGTTTAACCTCCTTCTATGTCCCCTAGTCATGCAGGGTGGGACCTGCATCCTGTCAGTGAAGTGGCACAAACACCTTGGGAACCAAGCACAAGTCAAAGGTTTTAGTAGAAAGAAGATGGGCAGTCTCTTGGGAAGAGCATCCTCAAAGGCAGCCCTGTTGTAGAGAAGGTCTTTCTCTGAGGCTTGTTAAAGAGTGCTCCCATTAGCCCAAAGGAGACAGGTAATGCAGCTGCTCAGCAAAGCTGCTTGTCCTGTTCCTGCTGGAAACAAACATTTCTCAATACTTTTGCAGAGCAAGTGTTATTGTTCTCATTGCTCTGTATGATGGAAGGTGTTTCTGGCCCACGCTTCTTTGGCACTGATTCAGCAAGAGATGGGCCTGGCAATCTATGTGCGATCTTGTCCTGGTTTAGGGCAAATTTGGGAGGAAATCTCCAAATGGGCTTCCTCTGAAAAGCAAATCCAAACAGCCCCTCCCCCCAGCCGGTCCGGGGAAAGAACTCCCTCAGAGAAGAGTGGAAAAAAACCCTATTTATTTAACAAACAAAATGCCCACAAGCATAAAGAATGAATAATAATAATAATAATAATAACAACAATAATAGTATGAAATAATAAAACCTCTCGCTGCTCCGAAGAGAGATGGCAAAACTGAGAGTCCGTGCCAGGAGTCTGTTTATCAGTCCCTTCAGTGCTGGAAAATGCCGAGCCCCGGCCCGGTGGGCCACGGGTGCAAGATCCCGGTGCTCCTCTGGGTTTTTCAGTCCAGGGCAGATTTAAACAGTCCCAAAGAGAAAAAAAAAAAAAAACCAACAAAAAAAAAGTCCAGGAAAGCTTCTTTGCCTCAGCTAGCTAGACTAACAAAGGGGAAAAAAAACAACTCTCTCTGGCTGCCCTCCGTGCTTCTGACGAAGGAAGAAAACAACCACACAGTCCCAAGGACGAGAGCAGATTCAGAGGAGTGAGTTTGTTTCTCAAAACAAACCGCGCGCTTCTTCTTTCCCTGCTCACTCTCAGAACCAGTCTTAAAGGTACAGAACACAGAACAGACGATGTGGGGATGCAGGCATCATAGTCACCCTAGGACAAATCTATCTCAGCAGATGCTTTGGCATCACACCCTTGGAAAAGCAAACTGAGGTACAATTGGCTTAGCCTACTTCTATGTCCACTACTCATCCATCCCTTTGGAATTAAAGATGCTCCCGATTATAAGGTTTAGTGAGTGAACTCTTCTTTTCAGCCTAGGTTTGTGTGTTGCAAACTGCTGAAAATAGTTTTAGCAGTCGTTTTGTCACCAGCAACTAGAGTGTGAACTCCTAAGCACTGACAAAAACCCACTTCTGGCTGATCCTGTGAGAGTGTCTATTTTAATACACAATTGACTATATAGATGACTGTGCTGGGACTGAATGTACTGACTATCCTGGGTGGTTGTTAAAACTGGAATGAAACAACAATGAGAACTGCAGTTCTTTATCTAAAGTTGTCTTGGGCTCTTCAGTCTCTGTCACAAAAATGTGGACTTGGAAATAGTGCCTGCTGTCTTGTTACTAGCTTGGGATGATTTCATGTGTTGGTGGAGGTGAAGGGCAGCAAACACTCTATTCCTTCTCTCTTCCTCACCTCAGGCTTCACTGAAGAGAAGAAGTGGAAGCATAATAGAGAAACACAGGTGTTGAGGAGAGCATGAACTTGATACAACCAGCAATTTCAGAATGCCTCAGAGCATTCCTTGAAAAAATGCCAAGATAAATAACCAGGGAAAACAGACCAGCTAGATGTAAATGTTTTGACCAGCGGGTGTTATTTTACTGACATGTTCACAAGGGTGTTTAGTGATGGGAGTGAGATGGCTAAAGAAGTGTTTCAAAACGAAAATTAAATCAGCATGAAATTCTGTAATGTGCCTGCAGAAATCTGGGGGTGATGCCAAGATGCAAAGTGTTACCTTTTTTTTTCTTTGGTTTCGGTGAGCCCAAGGTCAGGCCCTGAACGCACATTTTCCTGCTGTCATCTGGGCTTGCAGGGGACTCTTGTGATGAACATAAGTAGTAAATGTCTTCTTTCTCACTTCACATTGGGCAAAAAATGCTTGCCACAGACAGAATTTAATCAAAGTGCTAATTTGTTTCAGGTCTCCCCTGCTTCTTCTGTAAACATGTGGTTTTTTTCAAGTCTACATTGCTGTTGAAAACAAATCCTGAATCTGTTTTTTAATAAAATCTACCTAATCTGTGAAAATAATCTGTTATGCATTGCAGGGGTATAGTTATCACAGTCACTGTCAGAATTGCATAATTTAAATCCATTATCCCTTTCTTGTATGGAAGAAAATGAACTAATTATTGCAGGGATTCCCATTATTTAGGAAGAGCAAGATTCTTAAAAGAAATTCAGTTCTTTGGTGGCAAGTGACCTGTCTCATCCCAAGAAGCACTGCAAGGCTTGTCTGTGTGAACCCCAGGGAGGTGTAGGTGTGAGGCCTTTGTTTCATGTTTTGTGTTAGCTAAGTGCAGGCATCTGAATGTATGTACTTAATTTGCAGAAAAGCGTCTCTGTGCACATCATCTTCTAAAGCAGAGTCTCTGCTAGTACTCTGAGGTGAGAGTAAACCATGTTCTCCTGGATCATTGGCAGCCAGTGCTGCTGGTGATGCATGTTTAGGCTGACAGATGGAAGATTTATTTACAAAATATGTCCCATCTTCCCTTCAGACATATTAACGGATATATTATTTTATTACCACTGCCAAGAAATTCTGATCTCTTCTAAGGACCTGGAAGCCTGTAGGGAGCATCTTGTGTGTCCTGCCTGCCTGATAATTGGCCTTTTGTCTCTGAAAGGATCCAAAACATCTTTATTTTGCCTAACGACTACATTGCCTGGCAAACTATCTTATATTTATTCCAATTACTGTCTCTGTCTTTTATGTTTCTCACTGTTGGTAAGGTACTTTACATAACAGAGCAAGTGTGTGAAGATTTGTTTACACTGTCCTTTGCTTCTAACACACTACTATCAAATTGTCCTGGCACTGTGGACCTCTCCTGTCTGTGCAAGTCACTTTCTGAAATAACTGGTAAAAAATACTACTTGGCTGGTTAGTTCTGTTAGTTCCATTAAAAAACCCACCAGCTTGATATTTCAATTGTTATTTTATCTGCTATACACTTTTTAAAACCATACTCTGATAGGTTGGCACTGAATAATGGCATTGTCAAGAAGTTACCTTTTAGCTATCGTTTTCTGTCCTCTTTAGACATGAGATATTTTTTCCAAAGTGGTCATTGTCCTGTAGTGTGGAATACTTGAACTGTCTTTATGGAGTCTTGCTGAACTGGAGCTCACTGTTTTGTCAGTTTGGTCCTCAGTGAGCCTTCAGTGACAAGGTGAACCTTAGCTTGGAGTAGATCCTCAGCAGTCACAGTTTTTCCAGAACTCACTGCTAATTGCTTTGATTTCCATTTTCCCTTCCCAGATGTAATCTTAACAATCTTCTCCAGAGTGAAAAAGGGTAAGTATGAAACAGACCAGTCTGGACAGGAGATGGGATGTGTGCAAGAAAAGGCGGAAGAAGTGAAAATGTGCCACAACAGTTTTGATCAGCTGGTTTTATATAGAATCATAGAATGGTTTGCATTGGGAGGAACCTTACATTTAGTTCCACACCCCTGTCAAGACATTTCTTCTTTTGTTGTGGGTTGTATCCTGTAGTTATTTCTGACACTTATGAATCTGACATTCCTCATACATCAGCCAGTACCCAAACACTGTCCAGTAAGATGGTTGATAAATGATCATATTCAGCAAGCAGATGTACACAAATGCCATTTCCTGTTAAATTGGATAGAAAATCTTTGTGTATTGTTCTAATAACTGAAAAGCCCGAGCTTGAGATGGGAAGATTTTAAGCTGTACAATATACCCTATTCCTTTTTAAGTTATGACATCCGTAACAGCAGGGCTCATCATACTAAGCCTAGTATTACTTTCCCCTTTTGGAAGGGTAAGATTTGAACTTACACACTTCTTCAGGAGTTGCACAGCAATGTAATTTGCTTGCTATCACATGGTGTATGAGGCAGAATTTTTCCTTCACCTTCTGATCATTAGGGTCTCAAACCTTGCACAATCCTCATCAAGCATGCTGTATGAAATTCAGTTTCTTCCACTCCATGTGTTTGTTTTTTTTCAGTAATTGCCATTGTTGATCTGCCTTCAAACAAAAATATCAGTGAACAGGAAGGTGTTCTACCTTTATGTGTAGTGGGGGTGACAGAAAAGTGAAATGCATGATTCATTTTCCTTGACTATCCAGAAATCAAGTGTAGGATGTTCAGCTCACTCCTGCTTTTAGTCAGGGGAAGAAGCACAAGCTCCTATAGTGGATGTGTCACTTAATTGCAGACAGACATGTTTCCACTAGGTAATGATGCCCATCTTTCCCTCCACTTTCCCTGTATTGATCCTGGCTGGAATTTATTGTCTTCATAGCAGCTCATAGGTGCTTTGCTTGCGTTTGTGACCACAGAGTGGTGATAACACACTGGTGTTTTAGCTATAGATGAACAGTGTCTGCACAGCATCAAGGCCTTTGTTTCTCACTCTTTATGTCCACCCCCACCAGGGAATAGATTGAGGGTGGGGAGGGCACAACCAGGCAGATGTTATGCCCAACCAAACTAAGCAAAAGGATATTCCATGACATATAATGTCACGCTCAGCAACAAAATGGACAGGACGGTGTTTAGGGAGATGAGCCATCTTTTTTTTTTGCTCATGGCTGGCATCAGTCCACTCATGGGAGGTGGTAAGTGATTGTTTTGATTCTCTTCTCTTCTCTTCTCTTCTCTTCTCTTCTCTTCTCTTCTCTTCTCTTCTCTTCTCTTCTCTTCTCTTCTCTTCTCTTCTCTTCTCTTCTCTTCTCTTCTCTTCTCTTCTCTTCTCGCCTCGCCTCGCCTCGCCTCGCCTCGCCTCGCCTCGCCTCGCCTCGCCTCGCCTCGCCTCGCCTCGCCTCGCCTCTCCCCTCCCCTCCCCTCCCCCCCCCCCCCC
>JANPWX010000028.1:614555-760704 GCA_024734555.1 Trochalopteron elliotii | reverse complement strand
AGCCCTCCCCTCCCCTCCCCTCCCCTCTCCTCCCCTCCCCTTCTTCCATGTCTCCTTTGCTTATTGAAAAATTTTTCTCTTGCTTATTGAAAAATTTTTATCTTGCTTTTGCTCTTCCTTTCTTCTTCCTCTGCTCCACTGTGGATTGGAGGGGGATGCAATTCAGCAGTTGTTAACCCACAACACAACATTTCTGCATCAAGAGAAGACGGTTCACTTCCAGTCAAGCTGTGTGAGTTTCTGAAGCATTGCCTGGAACAGTAATTGTTAGTACACTTAGATATAGCAGGTCTCTGAAGCCACTAGAGCAAAGCAACTCTTATAGGATGGATCTTAACAGTGAATGCAGTAAAGTTCTTTTTGGTGAAAGTCAGAGAGCTTCTGAAGATACACAGGCATGAGGATCTGGGAACTTATGCAAGAGTCTGGGTCTTCCCCACAGCTGTAAACAATGACTTGCAAAGCCCTGGTTGTCTTCTAGTGCTGCTTGGGGATGACCAGTCTAGCCATGCCAATATGTGACTCATGCATCAACAAGAAAGAATGGTCTCAAGCACCAGCTGCTTTTGTCTCATGGTTTTTCAAGTGCCATCTGGCTTCATTTCCTGGCTTAGCCATGGACTGCCTGGGTAAGACCCTTCAAATCTCTGCCATGGCTCCATACGATCTGCTTCAGTACTGTGGCAGTGGGAGAGTTTTACAGAAAAGCTTATTATTAGGCTCAAATAATGACACACACTGTGGCTGCAAGTAGCTCTCTCCCACATTTTGAAGATGACTTGCCCAAATTGAAGCTGAATGATGATAGAGAGCTCTTTGTCTCTTTCCCCCTGTACAATGATAAATGTTCCTCCTATGGTTCCATTTTAAATTAAAGCAATTTAAATCCATTGTGCTTTCTCTGCACCTTTATTTAATTTTCAGCCTCTTGGCATTTTCCTTTCACTCTTCTTCAAAGTTTGTTATGATTTTTACTGTCTGATTAAATTAATTTAGGGCTCCACTTGTCACTTGTTTATTGTCTGACTCCCTAGCTCCCTTCACTCTCCTACAGTTTATTACTTAGTACACATTGCATTTCCCAGCTTTAGCAATCTTTTCTCCATCTTCCTTGGCTGTTGTCCAGTATTTTGCTTATGAGTAGTTTTATGACATAAATTCTTCCCATCGTTATCCATCAATGTTGGAAACCTTCGAGTCAGCTTCTCAGCAAAGAAGCAAATTGTGCCAGCAGTCCTGGAATTTTCAGTACTAGCTAGTAGCACTGTGAGTAGTTCAGCCACCACATTTGTTTCTTTTCTGGTACCAATTGTAAGTTTTTGAAAATCTGAGAGAGGCGTTTTTAACCATGAGGTTGCGCTGGTATGTCCAGCCTTATGTTCTACTGACATATCTTGCTTTTATGCCCTTGTTGCTTCTGTGAAAATAGTAAGAAAATTGAGTTCAATTATATTTTACTCCTGTAACTGATTTGTTGGTTGTTTTTTTTTCCCCTTCTGGAAAATCACATAAATATCTGAAACCAAACAATGTAGCACAGTGACAGGACACTCCATCGACAATTCACCAGAATATGCTTTCTCACTGCTCATGATGGGGGATTTAATCAAAGTCACAAAAGTAAGAGTTGAGAACAAGCTTTCTAGTGCATTTTTATATTTGCCCCATGGGACTGATAGCTGGGGTGTCTTCCCTGGACACAAAGTGTGGCTATACTTTTATGCTTTGTGTTTCTCAAATCTCCTTTTGGGCAACATGCTATAGCATCCCCCCTTCCCATTTAACCTCTATCTGCTTCAGGACAGGGCTGCCCCCATTATGTGGACTTTTACTCTGCTTCCTACTATGAAACTTCAAGATCTGGAACTACTGCCAAGGGCTATGTTAAAGGGAAAAAAAAGAGAAAATGAAAAACTGAAGTTCCTCAACTTCATTTGGAGTTCCTTAGCTCCCTTGTATGTCAAGGGTCTTTTTTTTTCTGGGCGTTATAATCAGAGAATTGTAGAACAGTTTGGGTTGGAAATGACTTTTAAATGCCATCTAGTCCTACCCCTCTGCAGTGAGCTGGAACATCTTCAACTAGATCAACTTGCTCAGAGCCCAACCAATCTGGCCTTGAAATTTTCCAGGGCTTTACCATCCTCATTATAAAAAACTTCTAAATTGGATATAAGGACTGTTGTATCCTACAAGCTCAGAGGACATCTGTCACTTTTCATTATCATAATGGACTGATCAAATATATACAATAACTTGCTTACTAGGAACGTAAGTTACAAGAAAGAGATACGGATATTGTAAGTTTCATTTTCATTCTCTCCCATATAATTCAAAAATTGTTCTTGAAGACATGGAAAAGCATCAAGAAGTTAATAATCAGCTGTTGCTGGAGAGAAGCACTGCAGTATTAATTCTGTCTCTCATGAGGAGGCTTCAGGCATATCACTTCCACTCACACTGATCATAAAACCAGCACTGTGAATTGTTTCACATTTATAGCCATATCAAGCTGATGCAAATTTATGACTGTTATGTTCTTTTTAAATACTGAAATCTTATTTTGTTTTGATCTGTACAGATAAGGGCTGTTAGTTTCATTATGAGATATATAGTCTGATTCCATAAAGCTGCCTATTTTTTATATTACTGAGCTGTTAGAACCTCACTCCATTCTCAAAAACCACTCTAGCAAGGGAACTAGCATATCAGGCCTATTTTCACTGGAGGGCTTTTTCATATTTGACAGTTTAAACATACCTGGTGTTCTTATTTTTGCTTAGCTTTCTAAACTATCTGCTTAACTACAGCATGTTCTTGTAGCAGGTGTGTTTTGCTCTTTCTGGGAATGGTTGTTCCATGTGTTTGCCCAGACTACACAGAGGGCTGAATGCTGCTTGAAGCTGGTGAAACTCACCTCTGCCCATTTTTCTCTCCCTCTGAGTTCCACTCGAGAACAAGTTGTCAATGGGGATTTCAGGAGCAGTGTGGACTTCAAAACACAGTGTGGCTTGGGTTAGGCCTGGCAGAGTCATTTGACTGTTTTTGACCTAAGTAAGCTGAAAAGAGTAGGTTTTTCTCTGGCTAAGAAAGATTTTGGATGGATACAAAAAACCCTTATTGAGTACAGACTCATAGATTCCATACTCACACAGCTTTGACACAAGACTCACTGAAGCAAGGCTGCATGGTACCTTATCAAGGTTTTCAATGCTGTAGAGAAAAACTTTTCCATACTATAAAATAATCTTTGAAGTGTTGGAAGCTACAACTTCCAGACCCCCAGGGAAGGAAGGCCTTCAGGTTAGTAAGTTCAGCCTTTTCAATTTACTAGCAAGCCCTTTATGATGGGGGCAGCCTCATTTAAAGGTGAAGGAATAAATATACCTCACTTAGTTGCTGGTGAAAAGTCCTGACCTCCTGTCCTTGTGCTGGGCAGGATTCCTGGATCAATCATCCTTGTGCTCCATGCTCTCCAGACACAGAGATTATTTGGCCTCTGGAGCATTTTAAGTCTGATCAGAAGATAAAAGGCCTGTGGCCTTTTCTCTGACATTGGAGGCAGCTTAAGCAACTCTTGAACTCAAGAGCTGGATTTGAAGCTGGCCTAAAGTCCTGAGACCTCCAGACAAAAGGTATTCTGCTATACAAATACCATGTACTTAAATATTAAATAGCAATTTCCAAGCTCTATCCTAGTCCAAGCAGAAAGATTATTTCTTTGAAGCAATATGACTTACAAAGATTAGAGGCTTAAAAAACCTGATTGTAGTGCAAGAATATCTTGCTTTGTAAAGGGAAACTATAGATTTGGGGTCTCTCCGTGGGGTTTGCTTACCGGCAAGCAGCTCCCCAGACCAATCTATAGCAGTCTGTGCGTCCTCCAATTAGCTGGTTGAAGCGTGGATAAGGCTTGGAAATGAAGAGTGGGCCTGGCTTGGGTTGGAAAAGGTGTTTATTTCTTGTGGCCCAGCCATGTGCAGAGCAGTGCCAGAACTGGAAGCCAGAACCAGCTCTTGGCCTCAGTTTCTCTCTTTAGTACCCAGGGATCTGCCTGGGCAAGGAAGAAACTTCGGCCCAATGTGGGAAAGGGAAGGGGTGTGGTTACATCAGGGGGATACTACAGGGGTTATCAGGAGTAGGGGGGTAGGGTATTTTGGAATGGAACAAACCAAGTACAGACAAATAACAAAATACAAATACAAATTTAAAAACCTAAAACATGCACTGCAACAGGAAACTTTTCAAAGCTGAAGATGGCTAAAAGCCAGTTACATGCAGACTTCAGGGAGCTGTGGTTTTATTCAAACTGTAGATGCAAAATGAACTTTCTAAAACAGCAAGCCCTTTAAAGAGCTAAATTTTCATTGGAAGTTAAATGAGAGCTGAGTTTTAAAGTGATGTTTAGTATTTAAAGTACCTAACAGAAATGGAAACTTAAAATTTTTGGAGTCTCTGCTGACCACCTTGAAGAAAGGAGGCAATTCTTTCCCACCAAAGATATTTTCTTTCCCTATATTTGGTGGGTCACTCTTGGTTCTGCATTTCTTCCATGCACTTACCATTGCTGGTGCTATGTGGCAACTGTGCATGTATTATAAACAGGGTTTTGTTCCCATTACATAATGAGGCCTATTTAAGGGGCTCCCCAAACCCACAATGTTTTAAGAAGGAACATCCTTCTGAAATTAATGCTGTCATTGAAATGACTGTTCAGTATCTGAACTTGTTATGTCGGACTGTAGCTGTATTTGTAGAAGTGGATATGTTGATCTATGCATTTTGAAGAACCCAAACCACTGCTGTGCAAACAGAGCAAACACCTCCTTACAGTCATACTATCAGTGTTTTCAGAGACGTGCTCCTTTCATCTCTCTCATGACCCTCAAAGTGTTTACCTTAACCAGAAGAGTCTGGCAAGCATAGTTCATAACTGTACTGCATACTGAAAAACCACAGACTGAAGAAGAATGTTGGCTTCTGCCTACTTCCCATCCTTGATTTATCATTTACAGATCTATTCTGTAAGGAGTAAACTATTTCTCTCTCTTTTTCTGGAGCTACCAACCTTAGAGCAGTATGTCTCTCTAATATCAACCTCTGCTTTACAGGATTCAATCACATGTTCTTTCAAACCATTTAACAGATTAACATAAATCAAGTTAAAATATCGTTCAAATTGCACTTGGCTTTGAGGATGTAGCTTCTCCTTCAGACCAGAAGAAGGGCTGTGTGCATGTTAGTTTGCCTGTCTGATTGTATTAGTTTCTCCTGGTTTATCTAAAAAAAGAAATCAGCTCACAGCAAACAATGCCTCACAGAAGGCAGTGTAATAATTTTTTGTGGTGAGTTGCCTGGTAGTTCAATGACATGATTTCTCAAGAGGTGCAGACCTGGTTGATCAAGATCCTCTCTGCAGCATTGAATACATGGCTGTAAATCTTCTTCTGTAAATCTTCTTCTGGCAGAAGGTAATCCCCACTGTCAGTATCCTCCTCTACTATGGAGGAGACAGCAGGAAGGAAAATACGACAAATTCTAGGCTAAATTGGAGCTTCACAACCTGCCCTAAGGGTTCAGCATAAGATGACAGCCTTTGTAAAGGACCAGAGAATGAATATCTGAATGTTGTCTCTCTCATACCTAAGGGAATGTGGAATTATATTCATGTCCTGCCTTTGCAGTCTCCCACTGTCTGATCACATCCCATTTACCCCTGCAGGGGAGAATGCCCCACTCACAGGCCCATCTGAGCTATGGCTTGAGCTACAAGAAGGAGAACGCGGACAGAGCAGGGCAGTAGGTGCAGTAAAGTCTATAATCTAAACATCTGAGTCAATACCTGCAAGGCACACCAATTTAATATGCTTGGCAGGTCATCCCTGCCTAGAGAAGGTCATCAATCTGTGAAAATAGAACAGATGATCTGCAGAGAGAGCTGCACTTGCTGGGAAGCCTGGGGATGCTTGGAGTGAAACATTTCCTTTCCTCCAGTCTCAGAGCAGCCAGTTCCTTACAGACAACTTCAGGACAATTGAATTTCAGTGCAAGGGTCTGTGAGGACTTGTGAACCTGATGTCTGAAGGCAGAATGGAACTTAGGCTTCCTCCTTCCCTTCCAATAGTCTATGGAAAGACACAACCACTTTGGCTTCCACTGCAGAAGTGCTCTTCTGAACAGTACAGCAAAATCTGGGCAGTAAAAGCAAATTAGGTTTTCCTGTTTATCAGACTGCAAAATAAAGCAAACATAACCTGGAGGAGCTTTGGGCAGTAAGGCACACTCGTGATTTCCACCAGTTGACATGGTTTACCAGTTACAGTGGGTGAACATGGCTTTCTGGTAAGGCTTTGAACTTCAGGATGTAGCTTATCAAATCTCAGAGACATGGAGCACATTTTTGGTTTATTACATAGTAATGCTGGGCTTGGCAGGCACTGCAGGTTATTTTGCTAAATTATGTCAGAATTGTCATCCGTAGGATAAACTAGGATATAATGCCTGTGACTCATGAGTAGTTTTGTTGGAATAAAGCTGCTTCATATACAACACAATATTTAGAAAACAATACCTGGAATTTATTGGATTGAAGTCTGCCTGTCCCTCTCTCCTTGCGTGCCTTACAAGATTGAACTGGAAACCTTCAAGGGCTTTTTTGCCCTCCACTCCTCAGAGAAATAGTAGCTGTTCCAGGAACAAGATGCTTCATGAAATAGGGTGTAATATGATATCTCAATAGAATTTATTCTGTGATCAAAATACCAAGGAAAAAGAATGCTGTGCTAAGGCATTACCGAAAGGACCAAATTAGAGGATCTGTACAGGGACAACCTAGACAGGTTGCTACAGGTGGACAAAACAGCATGAAGTTTGGCACAGGATGAATCAAATAAATTAAAGCAGAGACTGCAAGTGATGTGGGTGACTTATTCTTTCCTTTCAGAACTTAAACTTTCCTGGGCAGTAACTGCAAGTGTTGGGGAAGTTGGAACAATGACCCATGAATCTGATTACTGATATTTGCTGGCTGCCAGAAAAACTGTTTGTTTTAATGCCTGAGAGAAGAGAGGCAAGCTTATTCAAAGCCTAACTATCACTTAGTACTTTTAATGGAACTAGGGTGTATCTAACAAGTATAAATATGTTTTAAAATTAGATTACAACTTTGGCTCATAAAAATAATTGCAAGTTAGATGTGATATCTGCACCATGTTTGGATAACACAATTAATTGCATTAAAATGCAAGTAAGAACTTATCAGATGTGGTGCTGATTCAGATTTTAAACAGCTGTCAGTGGGCAAGTGGCATAGTCATGGGCTTACCTGCCTTTTTTATTATATTGTTAAAAGCCATTTCAGAACATGGAGTCTGGAGAGAGAGGAACACAGGTCAAACAGTGAAAAAAGGAGCATATGCTAGAAATTTATGATTCTGAAGAAGTTTCTAAGAACTAAACCAGCTGTTAAGGACTTAACTGTTGTTATGAAGTGGTTATGTCAGCTCTAGGTTCTACTGAAAAGAGGAGTGTGCAGGATCATTAGAGAGTAGATATTCACTTTTTGTGTGGCTGGTGCTGGAATAATGCCTAAGTTCTGATCTACCTTCATTGAAAAATGAAAATGGATTACTAAAAGGAAAAATGGGATGCAGTGTTCAAGGCTATGAACCTTATTCAAGGAATGCTAATTATAGTTACCCAGTCACCATTAGAATACACCAAGAAAAAACTCACAGAAATAGTGTTAAGAGCTTTCAACTCCAGCAGGAAAGGAGACAGCATTTTCAGTAGCTGAGCATAAGAGCAGTGGAAGATGCTTCGATGGAGGAAGGTGGATTCTCTATGGCTGCTATGGGCAAGGAGAGTGCCTCAGAAGATATTCCACTGGCACAACACACCACTTCCCCTTAATTTTTCTGCAGCCTCCACTTAATATTAATTCCATATTAAAATTATCCCTTGTGAAAGTGATATCACTACAAGATATGAACACAGTGTGTGAGTAATTCACTTTTTATTAATTATTTATATCTGTAGATTTGCATCTAACCTGAAGGGGTGGCTTCTGTTAAAACTTCACTCTGCATTCATGAATGTTTTGGTCTTAGCTTCTAATTTAGTTTCATCTTGAAAGGTATATAAAATATGCTTTCCCCTCCCTAAAACATGGTTTCTTTTGAAACATGACAGAGGAATTCAACAGAGTTTGAAGGAAAATCAATCAATTTTTGGCAACTTTGAATCCTGAATTTGTAAGTACAATTGTCTATCAACAACACTGTTGAAAGTCAGCTTGGGCAGCTGGTTTGTAGATCTGCAACCCCGAGAAGTTTTTTTGGGGATGTAGTACAGAAAATCGACAAAAATTCAGAAGCTTGTTTCTTTATATCATTTTTATTAACATTCAAATGCAACCATAGAGCTTTATTCTTATAACATAGTCATAATTGTTGAAAGTGGTGCAGGAAAACTCCTCTCTTTCTTTCTCTTTAAACCACCACAAATCTGGAAGAAATTCAAAGCTTTTCATTCTGTAATAATGTTCTTTTCAAGACTGTTTTTCTGTTGTTGTTTTGTTGGTTTTTGTTTCTTTGTTGTCAGTTCTAAATCAGCTACAAAGAGAAGTGCTGTTTACTTTCCTTTGCTTTTTAGGTGTCTGCTAAACCCCAGGCAGCTGCTAACTACACACAAGTCTAAAGATGTGGGTAGTGAGAAGGACTGGTAGAATGAATTCCTGCAGAATTTTTGCTCTAATTGTAAATGCAGTTTCTGGCTGTGTGTCACCAAACCCGGGGCTGATGCCACAGCTGCTGAGCCATAAGAGGGCAGCTGCTGCAGATGCAGCTCCATCCTCATTCTGGTCAGCCACAATGTGAATGCCTGTGCTACCTCTTCTCTTCCCTCAGCCAAATTCCTTTGAATTTTAAAAATTCTCACTGCTGTCTCTATTACAAGGAAGAGACAGTAATGATGGGCATAAAGAGTCAGAAAACTAAACAACAGGAGGAACAGAAAAAACATTGTGCAGCACCCTTATCTACAGTTGCAGTTGTGCACCTGCAGTTCCACATCTCATCAGACAAGAATACTGTGTTTCTTCTGCTGCAATCCCAGCTGCATTGCTATTACTGAACAGTCATTAATTCTGCATTTTCACTAATAAGAACCGTTAGAAACAAAATTTAGAATCTTGGGAAAATGCTACAATTCTGGTTCATTGGTCTATGGTCTGTTTTTATTTGGCTTTTTTGGCATTTAGCATAAAAGCTCTAAAATCTTTTCTTACAGGACATAGCAGAGATGTGTTGGAAGTGGAGTATTGGCTACATGAGGCTTCTTCCTTTCGGAGAGAATTTGAATGCTAATATTTTTTTGAGGCTCAGAAAGATGAGCAAAAGCCTGAGTCATTCTGCCTTTTCAACAGCAGTGCAAATAGCAGGAGATGGGAAGTTCCTGACTTGCCATTGTGCTCATTCACATTTCTGATTACAATCATGAGCATGCATAAGTATCAGTTCCGTATTTTTGAGATGAAGATGACAGTATTGGTAGCTTTTATGACCACTGCTGGAGAGGGACAGTACTGTCCAAGATGCAGGTCCTGCCTATAAAGAAACAGATGAAGACAGTGCGGGCAAGTGTCAGAGATCAAGTGGCAAAGATCCACTGTAACATTAGAGGGTGGGTATTGCAGGGGGCTGGTTGCTTTGTTGAATTGGTGATGTCTCAGACTTTTTTCCTAGCAGTGGATTGAAAAATGAAGCCATGTCATTCCTTACAACACTTGGTTGCCATGAAGATGATTAAAAGCCATGAAACCATGAAGCCATTAAAAGCCATGAAGTTGGTGAAGAGCTTGGGTCTGTGAGCACTCACTAAGGGATCTGTGATCCCTTAGCTTAGAGAAGACTTAGGACACTCTTGCTGATGTGGATGAAGACTGATGGTGGGAGTAAAGCAAATGCAGTGGGATTGTTGTCAGTGATGTCCAGTGACAGGACAAGAAAAAATGGACATGAGTTGGAATAACAGACACTTCCATTAAACATGAGAGTTTTTTTTCCCACTGAGGATGATCAGGGTTTGTCAGGTTATGGAGTCTCCATCTTTGGAGTCTACCGAAGATCCAACTCATGTCCTGAGCAAAACACCTTAGACAACTCAGCAGGCCTAGGTGATCTCCAGATGTCCTACCAACCCCCAGTGAATCTGGTAGAGCAAGCTACAGATATTGCATCCTTCAAAAGGTCTCTTAATTTTAAGAAGCTACAATTCATAGGTTTGGAATTTCAGATGATTGGTTTACCTCATCAGTGTATATAAGCATTTAAAGGGGGATGTCAAGAGGATGGAGCCAGGCTCTTCAACAGGAAGAAACTGATGCACACAGGAAGTTCCACTTGAACACAAGGAAGAACCTTTACTGTGCTGGTGACCGCGCACTGGAACAGATTGCCCAGAGAGGTTGTGGAGTCCCCCTCACTGGAGATATTCAAGAACCATCTGAACACAATCCTGTGCAATGTGCTCTGGGATGACCAAGTCTTAACGGGGAGATTGTACCACATGATTCACTGTGCTCCCTTCCAACCTGATCCATCCTGTGATATGGTTCAAAAGACCTGAACCAAATCCCTGTAGATTTAGGGCACGGCCCTTCACCTCCTGGCGGCTGAGACGGCACCTCCAACAACCTTCACTGCTCCCCACCAGGTTCCACTCACAAAGAGTCCCCATGTGCAAGCGCGCTGGCCCCTCAGCCCCCAGATGGGGACAGGCCACCCCTCTCCGTCCAAAATCGATGTTTCCCCTTGGGATGTGCGAGCTTCTGCCTGGGAAGCGACACGCAGGGGTTGCTCCTAGCTGATGCTCCGCCTGGAGCATCCCTCGCCTCTTCCCGCCCCTCGACGGCCGCACCGGCTCCGCCGCCGGTTCCTCGCCCTGCCCGCACCTGCGGCCGCCCTGCGGCGCTCCCGCCCGCGCTGCCCATTGGAGCGGGAGCGTCACGCGGCCGATCCATGCCGCCCGCGCGGGCCGGGGCAGCGCGCCCGCTGCTGATTCATTGGCTCTGCCTGGGAGCCAGCCCGCAGCATCCCGCCTGCTCCATCGCCGCTCCATCCTGCCTGCCCGCACCATCCCACCCGCATCGCCTTTCCTCGCCTCGCCGGGGCCAGGGCGTTCCGAGGGGGCTGCACCTTTCGGCAGGGACGAAGTGGCGCTCCGGGGTCTGGCCGGACGTGCCCGGCGGGGTAAGCGCGGAGCGGGACCGGCGCTGCGGGGCGGGGGGTGAGCGAGCGGACGAGAGAAAAGGACGGCTCTGCCCTGCCCCGCCGTGTCCCTTCCGTCCCTTCCCGGGGGTGGGTGCTCCCGGCCGGGCGGCGAGGGAAGCTCTGGGCGCTTGGAGTTCAGCCTGCGGTTAACAAGTGGCTGAGGCCGTTCGGAGCACGGACCAGGGGGCTCCCGCAAGCCTTAAAGTCTGAAGCGCTCTGCCAATTTTTCTTTCATCTTAAATAATAATAAAATAATGCAGGAGGTGGCATTGTTCATTTGGGTAATCTGGAGAACGTCAGCTGTAGAAAAACCTGTGTCTCCTTTCTGAGTTTGTAACAGAGTGATTCCTTCTGTATTCAAAAGCAGAGCAGCTAAAAAGCACACTGACTGCTGAATATTTGAATGAATTTAATAATTGAACGGAAAACGTTTGGAAAAAATGGTTGGGAGGAAAACCCCCCAAGATAAGTTTGTTGTGTGTTTGTTGTGGGGGTTTTTTTGCCTTTTTTACTCCCTCCAGGGAACATCTCTCTTCCTTTGTGCTTTCAGACTGAAGGGATGAACATCTCTCCTCCATACAGCCTTAGATTACTTCTCCTGCTCTGTCTTGCCTTCTTCCCTTTTTCCATGTGCTCTTCCCTAGTCTGTTGATTCTCATACTTTCCCCCTGTCCCCTCTCTTCCTTCTCCCTTAAAGTCTCTGTTTTCAACAGTTGTCATCTCAGTGGTTTCTTCCTCTGGCCTCAGCCTCTGTTGACAGTGACTGATGTGTAAGTTCAGGTGCCTCTCCTGAGCTGTCTGCCATTCTTTTTTTGCTGGAAACAATCACCTCAATGACAAGCTTGCAAAACTTCTCTCTGAGCAGTCCCTGTTCCCTGACACTTGCCTTTTCATCCTGTCACAGAACTTTGTTTGGCACATAAAGCTGGACAGTGACTGGAAGCATAGACACACCACAAGTTTGGCACTTCTGTCACAGGCGTAGCTTGTGGAGAGATGAGACAGCAGTGGCAATGCTGCCTCAAACTGCCTCAGCAGGGCTGGTTGGACTTTGTTGGAGAGAACACTGAGGTGCTTCTATTTCCAGGTGTGTTTCCCAGCCCACTGCTCTGTCTTGGAGTGTCTCCCTGTTTTGGTCTGTTCCTCTCATTTGAGCTTCCCAGAGGCTGTGCACGCAGGGGTGCAGATTTACGCAATTGCTGTGGAAACAAACAGATGTTTTGGTTTCTACTCAGAGATAATCAGGTAATTGTCCCCAATTCTGGTTGTTTTTCTTGTCCATTTGTGGCTTTCTATTCAGGTTCTTAATCAGAGAGTCAAGACAATTTTGACCACAGGAGTAAATGTCTGGAAAAATGCCAGGGGAATGGCAGGTCTCCAATGACTGAGGACAGCCTGGCTCCATTCTTGTAAAAAAATAATGAGACATTCTGGGTGTATCAATCACAACCAAATATGTACAAAATAAATCAAGCCATTGCAAGAAATCTTTTTTTAAAGGAAAGAAACCCCAGAATATTAAGAGCTGGACAACGTAATTTACTGCCTACTCTTTCCTTGGTCCCCTGTGTGCACTTTGTCATGGAAAAGGAGAAGCACAGATCATAGTCTTGTAGCTTGCTCAAATTTAAAGTCTTTGAACCTATAATAGTAGCTATTACTGGCAAAATTATACTACAAATCTTATTACAAATAAATTAAGGCTTTATTTTGTGTACTCACTGCAATGGGCTGTGGCTGTAGTGGTTCAGTGATGTTTTCTTGGCATATAGTTACTTATTTATAACACAGAGACATGGCAGGGATAAGAATGGGAATATTCAGCCATGTGCCTGTGAGTTTTGTCTGATTTACCTGATGAGAAATTTGTATTTGGGGCACTACAATAAATTGTTTGCTTCTTCAGCAGTGCTAGAGGGAAGACTTAGATTTGAAGACAGGGGAAAAAAATCCCCCCAGTTCTTATTTGAAACAATCCCAGACCAGTTTGACTCTGGATGAACAGCTTCATTTCAGTGAGTGCTTCAAATCATCACTGAACCAATTAAGGCAGTATTTCTGCATTATGTTGTAGGATAACTACAAAAGTTATGAAAATATTGGTCATATAAGTGTGCAAATTTTAAAGAAAATCTCTATAATTTTGTTTTATTACATCTTGAGGAAATGTAATATGTGATTCAAATTAAAAAGCTCATGTGTTATTTTGCATCTGAGAGATTATGGCTTCCAGACCCTGTGTGAGTGAAAGCACAAGCTGAAGATTTTTCCCCAACAGCACTGTCAGACCCCAGCTGTGAGATACCCAAGTGTGGGAGTAGTTCTGATAAATGGTCTATCATACCTATTTTGTTTGGGTTTTTTTCATCCCTCCCAGCTGGTTTATCTTGCTCTGGCTTCAGCAGAGAGTGGGAACAGAACTATTTCTGCAGGGAGAACATTGAGAAGTGGAGAGGTGCTATGGGAAGCATGTTGTGGCCTGTAGTTCAGACTAGCTGAACATTGTGTGAAGATTAGAGAATTATTTTGTACTGGGAGAGAGGAAATTTTCATTGGCTTCCACTCCACTTGTCAGCCTCAGCTCTGTGCTGACTTTTTCCACTGATGCAAAGCTAAAACAGAGCTAAGAAATGAGGTCTGGACACACTCATCCATTTTCTGGGCTGTGCAACCCTACAAGCAACTGCATTAAACCTGGAGCCTGGCACACTGCAAGTTGGTGAGGCTGCCTGTGCAGCAGCAGTGGCCCTGTGGGCCATGGGGCATCTCCAGGTCACTGGCACAAAGGGAGCCCAGGTAATTTTAGCTGTTAATCAGTGCTGAGTTTCCTAGGAACAATCATACAAGGGTAGTTCCTTCCTTCAGCCTTGCCCCTGTTACAAATGACTGGCTTAGCTGGGGTTATTTGAAACACACCCGGGTGCCTCTGGTCTTGAGTTTGGTTGGGTTTTCTGGCTGTACAGAACACTTCCAGTGTTTCTTCATGACTTGCAGGCTAGCCAGTTTGAGTCAATCTAGTCTGGTAACCCTCGGCATTGAAATGATTTCTCAGTGAGGTCTTTTTCTTTCAAATTGAACACCATCTTTTAGTTACAAAAGAATGACAGTGTTTGTTCTGTCTTTTCTGTGGAGGCTGTTTTTTGATAGGTAGGTTCATGGTAGCACAAATAAGAGGTATTTTAAAATGCAACAGTTACAGGTAGGTCATATTCTGATGGAGCCATTCCAGTTGACCTGCAGTGTGCTGATCAGTAAGAGCAGATGGAGGGAGCTTTCCTTTCTCTCTGCTCAGAATAAGGCAATGTATTGACAGACCTCAGAGCTAGAAAGGAATGCAGAATATCACCATCTCAGCACTGAGCTTTCTGTGAGAATAAAGCTAGTAAAACTTGCTTTACAGTTTAATCTTCTCATTAGTAGATATGCCAGGACTCCTTCACTTCAGGGTTTTCTTCAACAAATCAAACTGAGAGGTTAAAAATTTGTAGTGAGAAAGGTTAAAATAGGCAATATTATAAATAGCTGAGGGAAAGGCAGCCTTTCCTTTGGGAAGTGTTGATTATATGTATATATACACACCATTGGTGTCAGCATTTATAACATTATAGGACTGAAAAAGTCTGTCTTTCAGTACTTTAATGCTTACTGATAGTGCTTCTTCTACGCTGGTTGGTATTGAGGGAACTTTGGTTTGCAGCTGCCATACCTGCACATCTAAGAGGAGGCTGGCTTTTAGTGGGGAGAGGAAAATAGGCTCAGTACTGATTGTGTAATCCTGCCTTAGATGCAGGAAATTAATGGAATTATGGCTAATCTTTATTTCTTTTAGAAAATGCTGGCTTTTAAGACTGTATGTTTTGGCTATAATATACTGGTTGGTAAACTGGTACTGGAGTTGAGCTAAGCTTCAGTGCGTTTTGGGAGGAAGTCCCAGCAGCTCCCTACTAACAGCTCCATGTCCCTTTACTGCCAGTGCAGGTCTGAAACTTTTTAAGAGAAAGAGGAATGGAGATGTTCTGTGATACCATGCTAAATGTAATCCATCTGCCTTCTCAGACAAGACTAATGAGCGGACTTATGTAGTATTTGCTTTGTTTATTTTTAGAACCATACAGTTTTCAGTGAACTCATAGTATGGTATGATTTCATATTAGTTTCTGCCTTAACTTCCAGGTGGCACCTACTGAACTGGACTGCTAAGCAGACATTATTTGATTATATTGTTATTGTCTGTAGGAAAATAGTTGGCAAATCTTTTTAGCCTTTATGAAATTTCACTTTAAAGTCATCATGTCATCACATAATGTCATCACTTTTTAACTGGGTACGAACAGTAGCCATACAGTTGGCATGCAAATTGTGTATAATGGTGTGGAGTTTGTGTGGGGTGTGTAAGAAGTTTGTTGTTGGAGTTTACATTGTGCAGTTATAAAGATAATAAAATGCATATTATATGATGTGTAATATAGTGGTATGAGGCAAAGATGTCTGTAACTGTATCCTCTCATCCTTAGTTCACAGTTAAAGCAGTGACCAAACCAGCTTTTTTCCTTTCCATTGTTATAAACTCCTTTTGTGATGAATCCAGCATTATTCTTGTTACTTTAGTGCAACAGCTGAAACACTGCTGTTCATGAACATCAGTAACAAATATAATCATGGTTAACACTGTATTTTCTTTCCTCTCCAAGAAAAAACAACGGTATCAGAGTTGGCATTCATGATTGATTTTTAATTGTAAAGTCAGTTTTCAGATATCTTTCTTTCTTTTTTTTTTTTTCCTAAATTTTCCTAAATTTAATGCTTTCCTCTCTTTTATTGCAGGTGGGATTGGGTATTCCCCTGGAAAGACCACAAATTTGAACTTAAACCCTGCTCACCTAGAGTATTGAGAATTAGCAAGAAACAAGGACACCTAGGTGAAGTATTTCCTGCAGATTTTCCTGTCTGTGCTAGGGAGTGGCACAGCTTGTTCAAAGCTGCCTGGTAGGGTTGTAGGAAGATGGGGTCTCTATTGCTTTTCAGCTGATGCAGTGCAGCAGTGTAAATAAATTTGTGCTTGTTTTTTTTGTTTGTTTTTTTCTCTGACTTCACCTCCTAGTCTTTGGGAAAGAATATAAAGGAATGTGGGAGTGACTGACTCCCTTTTCCCTCATGCAGAATTTTGGTACTGGAATGGGAATGTAGAAGATATGGGAACAGCCTGAGTTATTAACTTCTCATAGCCAACAACTTCTGGGTTAAGTGTACTGCCTAGCTGATGGACATGATGTACCAGAGTGTAGTGCTAAGCTTTCTCAGGCTGGGTCTTCTCACAGTTTGAAATGTTCTTTTTTTCCCCTGTCTGGGCCTTGGGATCTTCAGAGTTTGCAAAGGGATAGTGGTTTGTTCATTTGTTCTTTTGAAAACCATTGAGTGCTTAGATTCTGTGGCACTCAGCAGAATAGAAATACGTGGAAAATAGAGGTAGTTTGTGACTGAAAATTCGCCAAGCTCCTTGTGTCTACCATACTGGTAGTTTTTTTGCTCCAGAAACAAACAGTACATGAACAATCCACATGGTTTTCTTTTCGTGCATGCAGGTCAGCTTCAGAGGTAATTGTTGCTGGTTACAAGGACAGTTTCAGACATACACGAGACCAGATATGCCTTTGTGGTCTCAGTGGTGGTGTAAGCCATGAAGTTGTGTTGCAGATGTGGTGTGTATTCAGTTTTGCTTTCACTTTGAAAGGTAAGTGGCTGAGAGTCTCACGCACCGTATCAGTGATGTCCAGATTGGAGAGACTAGTCCAGCTGCACAGTGTTTGATATCCTGCTGCTGTTGTTCAAAGGCTTGGGTTTTATGCAAACATAGCCCAACAGCCAGACTAGCTTGCTCAGGTGTCACTGGCAGGTGTCAGGCCAGCTGAGACCTTACAAACTTTCACACAGGTTGCAAACAAGTTCTCATGAAGGCATGATTCAACTCCAAGAGTTGCAGGTGGGTCTCCATGGGGAACATCTGGTTACATTTATCTGCAGAGAGCAACATAGTTTCTAGAAAAAAGCAAGCTAGCTCCAGAAGAAAGCCCTGAGCACTTGCCCTTTTTAGTTTCCAGGATACCGACCTGCCTAAATTTCTGGTTGGCAGGACTGAACAGAGTCCTGCTTTGGGGTTTCTTGAATAGTCAAAGTGGAGCTTTTTGTTCCTGACTTACTTGCTCCTGGAAGAAGAGAACCAGAGTGAGGAAAGCCTGTCTGCATCCCTACACACCAAAATCAGCAGAGGAATTTTCATATTTGTCTCAAAAGACTCCTGTATCTTCCAGAAAAAACCTCAGCAAAGTCAATAGGAAGAGGTCCTTGTGGAGCTTCAGAGCTGTGCGATGAATCATGGCTCTCTGTGTCTGACAGAAAGAGTGTTTGAGAGCATCTCCTGGAGGAATTCCTTCTTGGAAGTGCTTGCCTCTTACCTGAATCCCTGCATGACCTCCTGCAGTCAGACTAATGCACCTGACAGGCTGCTACTGTGCCAGCTCAGCCTGCTTTGCTCTTCCTCAGGAGGTGCAAGGCCTAAACAGTCACTTCTTTCACTACGCTGGTCCTTGTGCCACCATGCTAGACTGGTTTTTTCAGTAGAATAAAAGGCTGAGGCTGAGTTTTTTGGAGGTATTTGGACAGACAAAGCTTACAGGTGAGCTGAAAGCTGGTTTGGAACAGTGCTTATGCTTAGCCCTACCAGTTGATTTAGAAGCATATTTTTATGTCCTTCAAAGCACAGATTAGCCAGAGAGCTGGTGACTCAGCTTTTCATTAGCACCTCTCCCTCTGAGAATGGCTTGTCTACAGTGAAAGCAAGTCACCACATGCATGCAGTAAGTGCTGAAAGGCCGGAGCTTCTACTCCTAACCTAATGCTGTACTGGGACAGATTCTTTGTGTCCTGAAAGTGGGTGTCCTCCCCACAAATCATAAATTGACACTAGTGACTAGACTGGGAGAGAGCTCTGTATGTGGCCCAATGAATCCCATCTGCTTTGAGGTAGGAAGAAAAAACATTTTTCAGATTGTTCCTATATTCTATTCTGAAGTTTTCTGCAAGTGGATTTCAGCTCTTTTTGCAATACTAAAAGGAGGGAGGTGACAATGGCCATTAGTGATGCCGTGTGAGGAATATTTAAATGAAAGGCTTCTCTGGAAAGTTATAAAAAAGAAAAACAGCCTTTAAACAGGACTGATCAATGTTGTCAAGAGACATGTCATCAACAAAACATTGAGGAGAAGGGGTAAAAAGATGGTGGGAACCCTGTGTAGCATCATGTAGTCTCTTGGAGCACTGTCACAAAATTAAACAGAGCTTTGTAATAAACAACTGACAGAGCTGAGACAGGAGCAAATTAGGACAGGGATCCTAGGGTTTTCTCTGTGCCACTTCCTTCTCTCAGAGGCAGCACTTGCTTTAGTTGATTAAAATAAGAAAACTTCTGTCTAAAGCTTAATCCGACATTCTCTTTTTAATTTGAGGAAATGGGAAAGTCAAGGAGGAACTTTAATGCCAACATAGGCACTTTTAATTATACTTATCTCTTTCTCTCTGTCCATTCTGAAGGGGTTGGAAGTACAAGATAGGAAACATCCTCAGCCATGAACTGGATTGTCCACAACATCCATGTCTTTTTCCTTCTCCTCTGTGCTTCAGGCAATCTATTCCTGCTGGAGGCTTTCTAAATGTCTAAGGGGAGGGTGAGGGTAATGTGGTGAAGCTTATCCTGATCCAAGAATGGGGTTAGTCACTTTTCTCCCCAGCCCATCCCTTCACCTCTCCTGCTGTCAGGTTGCTCATTCTGAAAACTAAATTGGTTTGGGTTGAAAAATAGATCCATTTATTGTTTTAAAAGATTTATAACTTGCCAGTCAAGTTTTTTGGTACGTGTTTAAAGTTCTGAACGTTGTATTTAAGCGTGAAGTTTACTTTTTCAGGCATACTACTTATTTAAAATTGCTTTGAGGCATAACTGCCAGCATTTAATCATGGCAAAATAGCTGCAGAAAGAGCTATTTTACAAATTTGAAATGCTGTTCATATTCCCTGAGTGAAAATGTTTCTTATTTTGTGTCAGATTTTTTGTTCTTTTTGTATGGCCCTCTTAGCACTTGAAGCCTTAGTCAATCCTGATGGGTTTTAATTGAATCCAAAATTACCCAAAGCTCAGCTTGCTTTCACAAAAAGTATTTTGTAATATGTTTCAATTTGGATTTCCTGACTCCAGCTACTGCAGCAGATGTTTTGTGCAGAGATCCGCTTTCTTTCGATGTGCATAAAACTGTCTCATATTCTGAAAAAAATTACTCTGTTAAATGCAAGGCTCTGGTACAGAATGGTGGTAATGGCAGAGATATCTATCAAGATAATTTCATGATGCTCAGTGTTGCTTTGCAGTTTTTGTTAATCTGTGAGGGAAATCACTCCTGTTTCATTTTCCTTCTGTAGTGGCACATTGAGCCCGTTTATCAGCATAGAGAAATTTAGGTTGGAAGGGACCCCTGGTGGTCATCTGATCCAATCTCCTACTCAAAGCATGTTCAACTAGACCAGGTAAACTTTTCCTTGCATCTAATATGATTTTCCCCTTTTCCAGTTTTTGTCCATCGCTTTTTGTCCTCTCACTGTGCACCTCTGAGAAGAGCCTGGCAGCAGGATCTCTGCAGCCTCTAAGTATAGACAGCAGTGAGGAGTCCCTGGAGCTGTCTCTTCTCCAGGCTGAAAACACCTTTAGGCTCTCGTGCCTCCTGTGCTTCAGCTCCCTAAACATCTTGGTTGCCTTCCACTGGGCCTCAGTGTCAGTGTCTATAATCAGGGGAAGGAATGGGTGGGGATGGCATAGCCTTGTCTGATGAGGCAGTGGCTGCTCTTGGGAACAGTGGTGAGGAAGTGATCCAACAGATGAGAAAGAACAAACACCCAAGACTGTGCTAGGTGTAGTCTTCATTAATGCCTTTCACATCCACAGGTCTGTGTTTGCTGAGGTGCAAGATGTCTGCCCTGAGGCTGATCTCTAACAGAACCTCCCAGCAGGCCTTGTCTAACTCTGATTACACCTGGGACTACGAGTACTATGAGTATGGACCAGTGTCATTTGAAGGCCTGAAGGCTCACAAGTGTAAGTTCAGTAGAGACATACTTCATTGCAGCTGAGCTTCCTGTCTACGTGTTCCTATTCTTCACCTGTGACTGAACATTGGACAAAAACATTTCTCTCCTAATTCCTAGGATTCTCTGCAACTAGCAGCATTGATACAGTTCAACACATGGCCAGAGTGCTATGAGCCCTGTGTAAATGTATCAATCTATGAGGGTGTCCTGCACTTCTCAGAATGGCCTAAAATAATTGCCAGACGGCTCTTTGGGGGTGTTTTGTAAAGCAAAAGGTTTAATAAAAGCAAAATAACAAACGATACAGAAACAAAAGAAAAAGCCAAGCACAGGTGTCAGAGAAACCTCTGACATCTTGGTAAGACACCTAAAAAAGCCCAGAGCACCTCTGTGCTCGTCCGTAAGTACTAAATGACCCAGGAGGGTTCTGCTGGCAAACTGCCAATAGAAACAACTACAGGTTTTGAGAAACATCCCAAAGATACAACAAGTTCCCCTGTGCAGCCACTGAGCCAATTACAATGAGAAGGCTACGGAGAATTCTAGTTTAACTTCCTTACATGTTTAGAGGTAAACTGAAACTTTTTTCTTTATATAGAATAATTTGCTTGGGTGTGGAAATGCATTACAACACAGCATCCCTCTATTTATTAGATCATCATTATTGTTTATTATTCTGTATCCTTTCGTTGACTTTTTCTTGTGCATGAGAGAACCATGGATTTATTGGCTGTGGTAGAAATTTGGCAATACTGAGGAACTGACTGTTGGGAAAAGTTAACAACAAGTACAGATACACTGTTGCTTCTGGTGACTACTTGTTAAGATCAGTGCTGCTTTGCTTTGGTTCTGTTTGTTTGTATTTGTTTCCATTAATGGTAAAAAGGCAGTGGTGGGGAGCCTTTACCTGCATTACCTTTGTTTGGTTTTCCTGATAGAAAATAAAGTTTAAATTTTTAAAAGGTTGAAAATAACAGAAGAATTTTTTCCTTCTGAACACACTTTCCAGTGGTACTTTCTTCATAGGAGGAGTGTGCTAAATTCAGTTTTTTGTTAATACTGGAATTGTTTTACCGTAGAAACAAAAAATTGAGGATAGGTACCAGAAAGATGAAAAATGTGGATTGGAACTGGGAGAAAATATAACTAGGACAAGCTAGGACCAACAACTAGGAGCAACATTTTTCTAAAAGCTAGACAATGGATTTGATGATCTTTCCTTTTAGAGGAGATGATTGTGAGGGACAAACAATAAGAGAGGGGGAAAAACGTAAAAGAAACAGACTCAATTTTTGTCTCATTTGTCATGATGAGCATTCAGATTGGGAAAAATTAGTACCTGCACTGGTAAACAGCAGCCCAGAAAGGCTGATCTCCCTTGCCTCTACACAGTCAGAAGGTTTTGGGGAGGCTCTGCAAGAGACAGAAGAAACTTGTTGAAATTATTAACACTTCTGAAAAAAAAATAGAATAGAATTTACTTTTTGTTCCCATCCACCCCCCCCCCCAAAAAAAAAAAAGTCTGCTGGTTACTGTCTGTATTTTTACAAATGATAGGTACTTGAAAAATATGATAGGTACTTGAAAAAAATTAAGTTTTTCTGACTTTCACAATGTTTTTAATTGATCTTCCATTCTTCCACTTAACCCCCACTAATCAGAGGTTAAACCTGATTGCAAAGATCAGCTGGTATGTTATGTACACAGCTTCTTTTCAGCTCAGTGTCTCAAACAGCATGATGGGGCAAAAAGGTGTAAATGACAGCTGCCTCTGGATTGCAGAAGGCACAGCTGCAAATCAGGTCTTGGATTGCCATCAAAGTGATTGCCATGATGAGTGTGGCAGCTGAGCTTCCCTGTCTGCTGTTGGTAGAGTAGGAGGTCCTGGACAGCTCTTAGAGAAGAGGACAGAAGTAACAACTGTTTTTCAGGTGGAGCTTGACAAAGGACATCATTAGTAGTACTTGAGTCAGTGATCTAGGAAGTCCCTTTTGGTTATGGTGGATTTTCTTTAGTTTTTGTTTGTTTGTTTGTTTAACTGATAGGTTGGAGTTGGCTCTGTTTCCTTCACTGTTATTACATGCATTCCCCAGAGGGCAGAGTTTAATTTACTAGAGGAATAATCTCTGTTGCATATGGGATGATATTTCTTGACATGGTGTGTTCTTGTTCCAGCTATTGCCAGCTGAGCTGAGATTGTTGTGAAATGTGGAGGCAATGTGATCAGACATGAACTTCTCTGAAAACCTAAACTGGGGAGAAGGAGATTAAACAAGGGTTGTACGAGGAGGGACACCTTGAATACTTAAAAAGAAAAGGTGTCAATGAATGCCTGTAACTTATGTTGGACAGCTCAACAGGGAATGGACTCCAGTTTAGATGATTTGATTTAAATATAAAGGTATTCAGAAGCCTGTTTTCTGAAAGCAGAGAAAAATTTATTCAAAATGATCTGTCAGAAAAAGGATAGACAAAATAATATACTACACAAAAATACTTTTCTTTGAACAACAACAACAAAAAAAAAGCCACAGTGATGTTTTAAATATATGACTGCAAAAGAAGGGAAAAAAAAAAAAAAAAAAGCAAAAAGTAAGTTTTGCTAGAGAGGAAGTAGAAAGAACTAGAAATCAAAAAATCTGGAAAAGTAGGGACCAGAAATTTTGTACATTAAAGCTTTAGAAAGTAAATAGACGAAGGCAGCCAGGAGATAGTTGTGACTGACAGAGATAAGAACAAAATCACTTTTTGTGCTTTTGAAAATAAGGAAGCCTCAGTAATGTTAGCGAGAGGTAAAATAGGTAGGAATGATCAGAGGAGTTGGAACTGCTGCCAGGATGTTATGAGTCTGTACTATGAAGAAAAGGAAGGCCGAAATGCCAACTTGAAAATGTAAAAGTATCCCATAACTATCTGTTCGTAACTTTGGGCGGTGTAAGTGTCCTTCATACCACATTTGTTGATAAGAAATTGGGTTATGTGCTGTTAATTTTGAGTAAATGTTTAAAATTTAGTAGGTTTGAATAATTTCCATTTAAGTGGGTGAGACCTAAATGAAATATTGAAGAGAACTCAGGATACCTGCTTGAATTTTAAACAAATTCAAACAATGTAATTTATACAGCAGAGGGTTGGAAGTGTGTCAGGAGACACAATAAAGCAAGGAAGATGTAGCATTAGGCTCAGTAACCTCGAGAATTCTGTTGGGAGCAGGGACACCAAACAAATCACAAAATAGGCTTGTTATTCAGCACACAACAGCAGGTGTGATTTTTGTGGGGAGCAGTGGTTTATCAGCCTTGATTTTTCCTTTTTCCTTTTTTTTCCTTTTATTTAAGTTTTTCAGCTTGTTTGATATCATCTCTGTGCATATATTTTAGTCATCCTGTTTGCATTTTACACTTTGGTTGTTAATGCAGCTCACAACATCCAAGCATGTCTGACTAATTGGAAGGTTCTAGTAACTATAAATGTTTAAGTGGTAGATTTTTCAAAGGGAGTGTTTCTTTTTAGGTGAAATCTTCAGGTACTACAAAGTCCAGCAGGACGAGCTATTTTGTATCAGGAGGTTGACCATAAGGTATATCTTTAACCAGTGAATACAGGTTGTGCTTACAGAATGATTCTGAAAGTATTTAGTGCACATAATGTATGGAATTACAAAAATAAACTTGTGGCAGAATGCTTAAAGCAGAAAGGGGTATTAAAATCTCCCCCTCCATCACAGAGACCTATATTCAAACCACATTCCTGTTATTTTACACAAGGTATTGAGAGGGGAAGATATGGCATAGGAGAGATGGAATAAATATTGTAGGGGGAGACTTGAAACTTAACCTCCTTAGCTTACCTGAGAAAGAGATTAAGGAGAGACTTCACTGAGATAAAGTATTTTCTCAGGGAGAAAATCTCAAGTTGCAGCAGGCATTTTGACTTGGCAGGGAAAGAAAGAATGGTTTGAGTTGATTTCCAGTTTCCACATGTGCCTTTTAGTGTGGAAGGTATTTCAGAGTGGGAGCATCATTAACAGCTGGGGTCAAGCACCAGGTAGGATAGCTGATTCCTTGTTTTTTCAGTGTCTTTAATTAGTCCTGTAGGAATTCAGTGCTGTGCCTGCTGCACTGGTCAGACATTACAGCCAGTGAGGATTTCTGAGGCTTGGTAGTGGCTGTGTAATGAGAGTTCAGGGTAGAAAGGATTCCTGTTCTAACCAAGCCTTCCTTCTTGCATGTTTGCGTGTTAATGTTTTTGAACTTCTACAGTGGAAGTTTTGAATACTTGCATAAGCAAATAATAACTAACTGAAATGACAGGTGAAAAAATACCTGGGTGCTGATGGGTCCTGGGCCAGGTGATATTGAGTGTTGGTGCTCTGTAACTTTGGTCCATGCTAATCAGTTGATCATTGTCTGGAAATACGTTTGTCGCACTTGAACCTCTCTAAATTAAATTCCTGAAAACTCTGAACTTCCCTCAGGAGCAACTGAGAATCCACCTTGAAGTTGTAAGTGGACATAGATTTGTTTTCAGTAGTACTGGCAAATTGTCTACGGTCTATTTGCTGTAGATTATAAAAGTAAATACAGTTTATGCACACAGACAAGAAGCCATGCTCTTCCCAATGACTGCTATACTTGGCTAATGCACTGGTGTTTTCCTATTGATTAACTGGTGGTTTGATTTCTTTGTCAAAATCTGTTGTGCTACTCTGACATTGTGTTGCAGTTTTCTATACTTAACTTGGAAACTCAAATTGAAAATTATTCAAAAACGTATTGTATCTGTTGGTTATTGATATTTATTGAAGTAGCAAATAGTTTTATCTGTGGTTCTGTTTCTTGCAGAACCCTTTGTCTTGCCACTAAAAGGTCTTCCTAAACATATTTTGTCAAAGAAATCCATTTAAATCCAGAAACTTAATGGTGTGGGGCAGAAAGAACTTAAAATAGCAGGAGTTCAGTTCTACAGAGACAGGATTTTGAGGAAAATCAAATAATCCTCTCTTCCTAGTTCCACCATAGAAGTTCCAAAGCAATGCTTGGAAATGGGTCTGGCATCACATAGGGAGCTCCTCTTATTTTACTAACCAAGAGAATTGTCTTCTCTCTTTTATCTACTGTCTGGTTTGTCTAGATATCTGTAAAAGTTGGTCTCAAAATGAGATTTTCAATGGCAGCTTTCTGTTTAAAAATAGATAAATTTGTTTATCCCTTCTCTTTGTCACCCAGAAATAAGCTGCAAATTGTTTTGGGTTTGCACTCTTGCTGCCTGTGGAAGGCAACTTTTTGCAAGTGCAAGTAAAATATTGATCATCTTGTTTTCTCTTTTTATTTCACCAGATTCCATTGTGATTGGATTTTGGGTTGGTCTTGCAGTTTTTGTCATCTTCATGTTTTTTGTCCTGACCCTGCTGACGAAGACAGGAGCACCACATCAAGAGTGAGTCTGAAAACGGGAATAACAAATCCAGCCTGCTAAGTGGCACACCTGGGCTCCTGCAGTCCCCAAACAAACAGTGACTGTGTGAGATTATATTGTTTTATTCTAGTCTGCTCCTATGAAACAGTGCAGTCTGTCTTCATTTCATTTTAGCATTTTAATTCTAAAAGCATGTTTTGGGTAGGCTGCCAAACAGGTGCCCTTAGATTAGCATTTTGCAAACAGGTGGGATGGTTCTAGGTAGGTTCAAGTTTTCATGGAGTGGTACTGTGAACATCAACAGAGTAGATACAAATAAAATGCAGTGCAGATGTTGAAAGATGCTTAAGTCCAAAGACAGATATGGGTAGTATTTGCAAAATCTTCCCTTAACCCCTGAGATCTGAGAGTGTCTTAGTTTCTGCTGAGAAATTGCGATAGATGCTGAAGCAGAGATCAGCTCGACATTTCTTTAAAGCCAGGGTCCCTTAAAAGTCCTCTATTTTTCATTCTTTCTGGCTGATAAGTATGTGCAGACCATGCCTCACCTCAGTGCTTTATCTGCATTTGCACAGGACACAGGCTGTCAGTGTCCCTTTCTCTGAGAAAGTTTGAAACCACATCTCCTCTCAGGCTTGTGTACCATAAAGTGGAAATAAAAAGCCTCTCTGGAGCATGAGATTGCTTGCAGGCAGGTAGCAATGATGAGAAGCTGATTGTAAAAGGCAATTTCTGGTGCTTATCACTTCCTAAAGGAGCCTGTCTCTGCCTCCTGGAGCCCCTTTACTATTTAATCACATGTAAACTCACTCTGGAACTCTGTGTAATAGCACATCTTGAGAGACAGGGCCACATTAGGGAGGGCAGATGTATGTCCTGAGCCTCTTCTGTGCTCCTTAAGTTTTGCGTCTGTGAGAAGAAAATAGAGGCAGAAGAATCCAGCTTACCAGAACCGACGTGCTGGTATTTTTGCTTCCCCTATAGACTGTTATGAGGTAGCCAGATATTGCCCCTAAATAGATTTAAAATCCCTGTAATTGTTAGTGTGCTGTCTCTTTTTCACAAAGGTTTTATTTATTAGCTGAGCATAAGTGTGGATCTCATGTGGATAACTTGAGGGGAAAAAGTGCTGAAGTCAAAAATACATATATAGAGAGAATTTAATATGGATATTTGTCAAAAATTTTTACACTTGTAAAAATTTACTTTCAGGTACCAGAGGCCTGCTTGGTATCTCACATTTTTTTCTGCTTTTTTCATCAATCTTCTCAGAACAGTGCCCTAGAGTTTATGAAACATCCACCTTTGGTCAACTTCTACATCCAGATAGTGTGATCAGAATTCAGACTTGCCCTTACCTTCATCATTAGGCTTGAGACCTCCAGAAGTCCCTTCTGTTCTACACTTTAATATAATTTGTCTTCAGTTGCTGGAGCGAGACCAATTATTCCCTTCTGTATTTGTTACAGATCTCTTTGCAGCTTTGGGAGCTGTGTGCCTGAGTGCTTGCTCACTTGCTATGTATGCTGAGTTGGCACCTTTAACAAATTTAAGCACTGTTTTTTCGACATTTGGTAATGAAATGTGCATGGTACTGAATATGGATCCTCTGGGAATATGCTAAGGGCAGTGAATACAGTTTTGTTCTCTTATTTTTGATACATGTATATAAAAACTGGAGAACAGCTACCTGTAAAACCAGAGCAGACTGGTTTTAGTTTGCCTGCATCTTCTATTTTTATACCTGACTGGACTCTTCATGACTTGGTGTTTCATTATGGTGCTGCCTTGAGCCCTCCTTTAGAAAGAGATGTCCACGGGATTCCTGGGTCCTGGGAGAAAGCCAGCTTGATGGATGGGTATATTCTCTGACTTCACTACAGCTATTTTGCTGTTCTCAAAAGTACCATTAATGTGAAAGATTAAGTGTATCTGGGCTCAGATGGATGGATCCAAAGTAGAATACCCTGATTTTTTTTTTGCCTAGTAGTATGCTTTTCTTGGCTCAATATAAGAGGACATGATAGGATGTACTTTTCAAAATCAGACAAGACGTTCAGAATTAGGTACATTCTCAGGTCAGAATGGACAGGATATGGATGGGGACTGGCAGAAATTTAATCAGTTATGGAAATTATGTCTGTTGCATTTCTCATTGTTTGCTTGCATATATAAGTATGTGTGGTACATTAGTTTGTGCAACTGAAAAGAATTTGTTGGCAGTATCTGAATTTCAAAAAAATGCTCTCATTCATCACTCAGGAGAGTAAAGCATACCATATTTGTTTCTGCATTTGAAAATGTCCTTAAGAGCACATCTGTGCTCAAATGCACAAACAAATGCAAAAAGATCATGCAACCTATCTACAAAATCTGTCTATCTACAAAATATTGGCTGATATAATCTTAAAGCAGTAAATGTTAGATAAATGATTTTTGTTTTTAAGAAATCAGTTGATCTTGGTTAAGTAAATGTGATTTTTGAGGCTGCTTTTCTTGAGTGTTCTGAAAAGATATCTGCTGAGGAATTCTTGGAGATTGAAAGGAGCAAGACTATGCAAGTTTCTAGTCTAGTTAAAAAAAAAAAATCTAGTAAAATTCCTCTCCAAAATACAAAGATGGTGTTAGTGAATTTCAAAATCCAAAAATATCACTCTATATTAGATCATGTGTTCCCTGCTCATGAACACAGGTTTATGCTTCATATATCCTCAACATTCTGGATCATAGCAAAATTTATTTGCATCTTCTGTTCTTCCATTAAGATTAGATTGCCATTGCCAGTCTTGTGTGCCCCTCTGCATGGTCAGCCTTTGCTCATTCATAGTTCACTGGATTATGAAGCACTTTCCACACCTATGAAGTAATTCTACTCCTGTAGTGGATGCATTTTAAACTTTCTTCTGCAGTCACTACTTCCTGGGCCTACAGTGCTTGTCCTTTCAGTGCTTATTTGCCACCTCTACTGCCCGTGCCACAACACCACCTAGAAACTCTTGGGAGAGATTTGCCAAATTACATCTGAAACTTAAACTCAGAGTGGTGCTTTATACTGCATTATAAACACATAAATGTCAGTTGTCAGTTCAGAATTATTCCAGGTTGTTTGCCCCCTGCTGTGCATACAGTAGATTATTACTTACTTACTGGTCAGCCTTACATCAATTTAAATGTTATTCTTCTACCTGATTCACTTTGAAATGCAGAGTGAGCCAACACAGTTTTGACAAACTAGAGAACTGCTCTCATTTCTAGGCTAGTGGAAGTGATTTTGTGAGGACAGAATTCCCCCATCATGTAATGGAAGTAAATTAGCTTTTGAGAAGCAGGGATCTTTAACTGTGATTTAAAGACTAATGGCAGGTATCCCGTGAACTTGAAAATTTTAGTGGGTAGATTTCTGAAGGTGTCATCTGAGACTTTGAAAAGCTTGTAGGCACTTATCTCCTACTGCAACCTTGAGGAAATTAAATTACAACAAAAAACTCTTCAGTGCTGGGTGGACTTTTAGGTGTCCAATTATCTGACTCCAGTGTAATTTGCTACATCTTCAGATGGAAACAATGAGATTTATTAGTTCTTTACAAAATTCATATTCTGAGAATGTTTCATTGCTCATTCTCTGAATACCTCTACTGCCTTCCAAATGCAAATAACTTGCATTTTGTGATGATAGCATATAAATTCAGCCTGACAAAGAATGAATCTGTAAAACTGTTTTCTAGCTTAAGGTCTTCTCACCTCCACCTGCAAATGGCTCCTGCATGAGTCCATGCAGATTGATGCTGGTTTGAGATAAGATTTATAGAGAAAACTGAAAAAAACATGTTAAACTATCTTTTCTGGGCTTCCTGGATTATTAAGACTGCCAGTGTTTAAAGCAGTACAACTTTGTTTAGTTCCAAGTCTCCTAATTTGGAAATCTGAATGTCATTGATTGAAGTCAGCAGAAAAGATGGTTTGATGTCTGGACAAACAAGCACTTAATGCCCTTAGTGAGAGCAGAGCTGCCTGTGCCTCAGAAACATTTTGTCCATCAAGGACTTTTCTCAAACTGTTCTTATGAGCCATTTAAAACAATTTTTACTACTTGAAATCAAGAGTGTTTATAAACTCATTCAGTGAGGTGATTATTATAGTATATTGATTACTAGAAGTGCCATTTAAGAGTGCTGGCATTAACTTATTCCCATGGAAAATTATCATGACAAATGAAGACTTAAAATTGCTTCAACAGAAAATAATAAATAATGCTGGCTTTAAAAGTCTGTGGTAGATAAACTGTAGGGTTTCCTTTTCTCCTGATCATAATGGTTGCTGAAACCAAACCTGTTGATAAGAACTCAAATAGTTCTACTTTGGTGTTTACTGTATTTTTCTTTTTCCTCCATAGCAATGCAGAACTTTCTGAAAAAAGATTTCGCATGAACAGCTTTGTGGCAGATTTTGGAAGACCTCTGGAATCTGAGAGGGTCTTTTCTCACCAAATGGCTGAAGAATCTCAGTCACTTTTCCATTTCTGCTTTAATGAAGTGGACCATATGAAAAAAGAAAAAGAGAGTCAGAAAGGTCCAAGTCTGGAGAGTAATACCCACTTTCAGGAGGTTCCCAAAAGCAGTGGAATGTTTGAGGAAGACCGACATTGTCTTACAAAATTTAACATTCCCAATTTTGTGAACACTGAGCAGAACTCTTCATTAGGAGAGGATGATCTCCTCATCTCAGAGCCACCAATCATTTTAGAAAACAAACTGGTTATGCAATCTTCCCATCGGATCCTTGATTGAAAAAATCTTTTACTTTAAGGTAAACATTCCCATTATTGTCCAGTTTGAAGCCTTTCGTGGCCTCCTGCTCTTTTGACAGAAGGTTTTTCTGACTTGTGCTTTTTATTGTGTGTAAGACTGGCTGCACTGATAGAGCTGTTTAAACAAGAAGTAAGACACTGAGTGCTTTATTCTGATGCCTTCTGTGGTCTAAACCTTCTGCCCAGTATTATTTTTGCTTTTCGATTTTGTTTGTTTCTTGTATTGATCTTCATTTTTAAATGACTACTTATGGCCACCTTCTGAAGGATAATAATTTACCAGGACTGTGAAGACCGGTGCCTGGCACTGGGAGGTCTATGAAAATTCATTGGACAAGAAAAGTGTAAATCTCAAAGAAGACAGAAGAAAGGAATAAACAGCCCCTGGTGAGGTTCTGTAGTTTCTGCTACTCCCAAAAAGGATACCTGAAGTTGAGCAGCACAATAAATACCTGCTTGGAACTAACTTCAATTTCTGATCCCTAACTGCTTTTTGGTGCAGGCTAAACCCAATTTACAAAGCTTCCAGAGGGAATACCTTGCAAATTAAATTGTTTGGTTACAGTGTTTACAAAATGGTATCACCACCTGCTGCTGAGTAAAAGCAAATTGGTGCTTGTAATTATACTTCAGAATGACACCTCAGCAGCTGCCCCATGATGACATGGAATTAGTATTCTACACACAAACACAAACTGTGATTTGACTCTTTCTTTTCTTTGTCTTTTTTTCTGTTAATTGCTGATGTGAAATTCTGTTCAGTAATTACAGGATTCAGTAGCTAAATCACAGGAAATAAGAAAAAACCTTTTTCTTTTGCCAATAAAGTTACTACATGCAAATGGTGGTAGTATGTTAAGCTGGTGTTATCTGTTGCTAATAGACTGAACCTTCCTTTGCTTTTTACTTTTATAAAAGGTCATTTCTTTACTCACTGGCCAGTGAAGTGCTAGCAGGCTTTGAGTTGAGAGGACAAACTCCAAAAGTACAGCTAAGTTGTGCTTGCTCCATCTTCTTTTTGTACTCAGTTGGGATAGGGTTGCAACCCCAGCTGCTCTCCCAGCGAAAGATTCGGTAAGGATTTGAATTATTTATTTTTAAGACACAGAATTAAGTTCTGAACTTTTGAGAGTACTTAAAAGTGTATTTCAGCTTTCTTCAAAAGATGGCAAAAAATGACTGAATAGTTTTAGAGCAAGCATGTAAGATGTAAAGGTACCAGGTTCAAACCTTTTGCTGGATTTCAAGTATGCTCTGCAGGAAGTTCTTAATTGAGATGAAGAGTGCCTAACCAGATTTTCTTGAAATAATGTGCTTTGTATCCAACACATCTGTGTTTGGGATTAGAGACCTGCTGATACATTCTTCAGCCATTTAAATGTTGATTAATTCATCCCTTCTTTACCTTACAAATAGGAAAAAGAGTGAATGGGTTGAGCATTTAAAGAATACAAATTGTGTAGGAAGAGTGCAGGAAACATCTTTTGTTTTTATGTCCTGTGCCCTTATTACACACCACTTACAGAATAATTTCCTGTTTTCAAATGTAATTTTTGCAGGACTTGTTAATGTTAAAAGCAACAGGATTACACTTAAAGCAGAGACTACGTAAAACTAGTGGGTTATTGCTGAAAATACTTCCCAGAGAAGACTGAAATGAACCTTGTTCTGAATGAACACAGCTCCATCGGCTGCAATGCGTATCTCCAGTAAAATGTGTCAGGTGCAGAAAAGCTCTTTCACAGGAAGTACATAACTAGAAGTACAAAGGCTGTAGGTATGGACTTTCCTTTTCTGAAATTTGGGAAATCTACCTCTGAATCTACTTCCTGCTGAGGCACCACAATAACTATTAGCTATCTGATGGTTAAACTTTGAAGCTATTGCTTCTTCAATATTGCTTCTGCTAACACATTGTGGGACTTGTACTAAACAGGGCTTTTATAGTTGATTTCTGGAAAAGTGAACTGCCTGCCTTCAGAAATGTTTGAGCTATTATTTTTATTTTATT
Source organism: Trochalopteron elliotii (assembly GCA_024734555.1). NCBI lineage: Eukaryota > Metazoa > Chordata > Aves > Passeriformes > Leiothrichidae > Trochalopteron > Trochalopteron elliotii. The sequence continues at coordinate 728,069 of JANPWX010000028.1, read as the reverse complement.
TTTTCCTTTGCCATTCTTGAAAACAGCAATGCTGCTTCAAGGAAGGGCAAGTCTGTGTGGAATCCATCTCTTTTGCAATTGAGAAATGAAGGGTACTTTTAAAGGCATTTAAAACTACGCTTCATTTAGGTTGGAAAAAGACCTTTAAGATTATAAAGTCCAACCATTAACTGAGCACTGCCAAGTCCCCTTCTAAATCATCTCCCCCTGTGCCACATGGCTTTTTAAAACCTCTAGGGATGGTGGTGGAAGCAGGGATAGTGACTCCACTGCTTCCCTGGGCAGTCTGTTCCGGTGCTCCACAACCCCTTTGGGGGAAAAAAATCTCAAAAGTTTCACAAGTTTCAAAACAATGCAGATGGGGTTTTAGAAAAAGATACTGCTATTCCCTGTAGGCTAGCCTATGCTTTTCTTCTGCTACCTTAAATGTCAGTGGCTTTTCTTTGGGCACATAACTGCTACTTTGGGGAGAAAAAGGAAGCATTTTGTGTATGGATATTGGCAATAATGTCTAGATGAAGGGTACTTAATAAAATGACCCAGAGATGATGCCAACTTAACTTACCACACATTTAAACTGCATAGTTAATATCCTTCTGCAGCATGTATTAATCCTGTAAAGCTATTTAAGTGTTTGGTTCCTGGTTCTGTTCTTTCTTGATGATGTTTCTACTTTTTTCATCTTGTCCCCCTTCTATATTTAAAGTCCATCATGCTGCTTTTCTCAGAAAAATAACCTGTCAGCCCTGCTGTAGAGCTCCCACGCCACTTCAGAGACACTGTGGCAGCAATAGTCTGATTCAGATTTTTGCTCTGCCTCTGCCTTAAAGCAGAGCCAAAGGCAAATGCAAAAATGTTCTGCACTCTTCAAAAGTACCTATTTTAAGTCTGTCCTTCCTTTATTTTTCCATTTTAAGACTAAGAGACATATTTAGCCTCAGGGGAAAGGGCAATATATAACCTGTTAAAAAAAAAATCATCTCTTCTCAGAAAATCAACTCATTCATGCACTAGAAACAGAATAGAAAGTGTTCTGATCAGAGTAATCTTCAAAAGGAATAGCTGGAATTTAATGGTGTTTGAAAATGGAATTTTTGTGAGTTTTCTTAGTACTTGGCCTCAAGCCTCTTCTCAAAACTCAATATAAATGCATCACCTGCAGCAGATTTAACTGCAGAGAGACATAGCTCCTCTAAACAGCTACATATGTTTGTTTGCCTAAACATACCTTGTATTCTGTAAGAACTGACTAGGTCAAGTTATTTATCCCAGTTTTCAAAGGTAAATATTTGCAAAATGCTCTTCTGTGTAAACAAGTTTTAGTTGTGCATCTTAAAAAAAAAAAAAAAGGCAAAACTCCCAAACCTATAATGTGAAATCAGTAAATGCCTGCTCCTAGAGAAGAGAAAGAGAATGGTAAAACTGTTTTCGTCTTTCCTTCAATCCAGAGCTATACAGTCTCTGAGACTGCAAGATGAAGTAAATGAGGTATATTTGTCATGAAATTAAGTATTTATGCACCTGAGTCCTTGACCTTGAATACTCTAACACTGACATTTTTCACCACTTTTTAGCCTTGGATGTTGACAGGTAGCAAGGACAGCAGAGAGGAACCTTCTACCACATGTTCTCCAACAAGAGCAAGAGTTAGAGGCCTGTGCTTTCTTATTTTTGGATGAGAGGTAGGTAGTTAGCTGTATAAAAGGCTATAGCTGTATAAAAGTTTCAATTTAGAGATATCACTTGATTTTCTGTTCAAGAGTCAGGGCAGCACATTCCCTGCGGAAGTGGATTTGCACAGCTAGTGCTGGCGTACTTGTCCTTTTGCCCTTTTATTTTCCAGAATACGTTAAATATGGGACAGAGGGGCAGACTTCAAAATGTATTATGTGCTATCAAATAAAGCCTTCACTCACAATAACCTGTTTTTACATTAACAATTTAGCCATATATTTCATAGAACTTGAAATGGAACACACTGTTGCTGTCTCTGCCCCAAGTGCCGTGATGAAATCTGATCCTTTTCTGCACATCATGTTTTTGTCTCTTGAAGCAATCTAGGTCACTGAGTCAACTAGCCAGCTGTTCACGTGATTTCTTAAAAGCTTCAAACATGACACTTCAAATTATTATACTCCAGCTGCTCTGCTGTAAACAGATGAAGTCCAGCTAAGCATTAGGCACTGACTTAAAGACATTATGTTTGATTCTTTTAATCAATCCATTATGCTGCCTCCTGGAAATGCATGATGAAACAGGATGACACAAGAAGATGAAAAATATACATGAGGAGTATATAATTATGTAACTCCTTGACAGATCACACCGAAATCTTCAGAAAGTAACAACTTTAGAAGAGAACTTAAAACTTGCACCATAGTTCTCTGAAAGGACACTCCAACAGCAGCCATTCAAGCCCAGAGGGAGTCTGTTACTATGTAGAGCCACCACTTCATGGTAAATGCCTAGAAACTGAAGACCATGCTGCAGTGAGTGTACAACTGCATAAATACTTGTAAGAAAACAGCATAAACAGCTTGCAGTAATGGTAAATAATACTGTTCCTGCTCAGTAAAACTGACTCAGAGAGAGAAATTAATTCCAACTACACAAAATACCAGCACTGGCTAAGAACTGACTGTATGAATTGTAAAAAGTGTTTGAATGAACTGCATGAACATTAGGGCAACCCTCTCTTGATGACTTAAGCATCACACATGGGAGAGAGTTTCCAGTCACCAGAAATGCTTCCTCTAGGATTCCTGTCCTAGGAACCTCCATCCAGGACCTGGCCTCTCTGGGAACACAAGGGCTGCAATAGTTGGAAAAACATCTCTGACTTCAGGTCACACGCTTTAATATAGTGTTACATATATAGCAAATTGTACAGGAAATAAATTAGTTGAAATGATTCAATTTTTATCCTTTTCATTTGCAAAAGGGACCCAAATCAAGAAAATGCATCATATTTACACATGGCTGATATTTTATATACAAAGCATTTTTATATTTACACATTTTATGAATATAGACTTAATACTTTGTTGGATGGGGACAAAATAAAAATACTGAAAATACCTGATCATGAAACAATCAAGATTACCATAGTAATTGGCAACCAACAATCCTGTTAAAATATTGATATATATGTGTATACAGGCTCATTTTATGTTTGTGTATGTGCCAAAAAGAAAAAACCTTGCATTTAGGTACTGTCTATGTCTATATGGTATAATTATTTATAAACTTCTGTTTTTTATGCATGCTCAGCCACATACTTGTATGAGAGAAAACGCACGTTTACTGCTGGTTCCTGAAGAACACAAGACATAAACACACATGCACAGACCTGAACTATTTCATACCTGACTTAAATGCTAGGTTCAACCAATACTGCAGGTACCTGCTCTATAGCACAGGTGTGTTATCTGGCAGGGCCTGAGGAGAGGGAGAAGGCAACATCCTCCAACATTCAGTGTGCTACCTGCCATGATGCCTGTCAGCTCAGCAGAAAGTTACCTCCATGTTTGGTACTTTGGTTTGGTTATCGGTTGGGTGGGTTTGGTGTTTTTTTTGTTTTTTTTTTTTTTTCCCCCCCGGCTCCTTCCCTAACTTGCTCAATATTTTAACTCTAAATTTCCCCACCTACACATCCCTGAAGTCTGAGCTTTAGCACATTGTCTTCACATCTGACTGGTCGCTTTGTCTGTCAAGATCATCTACAGAGTTACTTACTATCAGATCCAGAACAGCCCATTGTAAAAACCTTATCAGTACAGCCTTCCCTTTTAAAAGGGACACCAATAACTACTCTTACACTGTATTTTATAGTTTTTTTCTGTATCTGCCCTGTAAGAATTCAGCTAGACCCACTCTGCCATCAGTCTTACCAGCAGAGCTGGAATTATCTGAAAATGAAACAAAGAACAGCTTGAATTTGAACACCACCAGGGAATGCCTGCTCTGTTCCAGCCCTCCAATCATTCACTAAAGTGGAAAGGGGTCTTAAGGGAAGAAATATATGAATTGGAGGGAGAGAAGCAATTTGGAAAAAGACACTTTTCCTGCCCTAGGGAATGAAATACATGAATGCTCTACACTAAACATACAAACCAAATAGCTTACCACTCAATTTTTTTTGCAAAGGAAAGTTAAAATCAAAAATATTCAGGCATGTTCTACAGTCTGTGAAAAAGGAAAATTTTCAATGGTAGCTGAATTTATGGAATAATCTCAATATTCCCATTATTAAAAAAAAAAAAAAGTAAATTTATTACTAATAAAATAGAAGACATACAGTAGGACTAGGTTATTGCTCCATGCAAATCTGCCTCTGGACATGAGGCAGATCATGTCTTCCAGACAAGATCAGAATGCAATGCAATTTATACACGTTACAATAATGATTTTCAATAACATTTTCTATACATAACTTTGAATATTAAAATTCTGCTGCTCTACTTAACTACTACCTAGTCATGTCTTCCAACAGCTGTCTGTCACTCTGAATCCACTGGAATCGGGTGCAGGAATAACAACCCCTTGTTTCTGCAGTTCACGTAAAACATCCAGTATTGAATCCAATTCCATTCGGAATTTCTCCAGTTCCTGATTCTTCTGCTGTGCCAGCCTTCGCCACTTCTCAACCTCCTGGGTTTGCCTCACTTCAGAAATGTGCTGTGTTAGTTGAGTTGCCTGCAAATTAGAAGAAAGTCATCATTGCGACTTCCTATGCCAACACTCAGCCAGTGCTGCCACTTTGCAAAAATGTGCCACATCATTTTATCTGATGCTCAGTATCAAAGTTGAATGCTCACACTGAGCAGAAGCAATTTGTTCTGAATATTACAAAAATCATTCCAATAGCAATGAATTCCTTTAAATATCTGCATTATTGACAGAAGGGTAGAATTGATTATTGACTAATGAGTCCTAGGAGAATTTAACTTGTCCTCTCTCCAAAACTGAGCATATAACATAAAACCCTCTAGAAATCAAAATAATTTTTTTGAATTGTCACTTAAATGTGGTAATTAAAATAGTGCTTTGCAAAACAAACTAAATCTGAATAACATGTTGTAGCCTACTACTCTACTTTTAAAAGCCACAAGTTGTATGAATTATCAGAAATTGTCCTGGAGTCACAAAGATCTGATGCTGCTGCAGATAAAGATCTGAATAACTTTAACACAAATCCCTGACAAAATCCTATTAAATCACACACCATAAGAAGTGTCCTAAGAGATCAAAATCTCCGCAATGCAATTAATTGTAATATTCTTTAAAGAAAGTCTATCACTTAAAGGCCATAATTACCATATCTGCAGTTTGATATTAAGGATAACCTGTTAACTTCGTGCTCAGCAATTTTCTTTTCTACTATTCATTCTGATATAATTCATTTGGGCAACGGTTCAATGCCCCAGTGGTGATGGTTAAGGGAGAAAAACTAGGACAAAACATACATACATACAAACCCATACATAACAAGGGCAGGAGCACCACAAAAAGATGAAATTATTTAGTGCTAATTATGTATACTATTATTTCTTAAAAAAAAAAAGCCCCAAACTGTACAAAACCTACTAGCAAATACTATTGGTATTCAGTGGAGCTAGATCACAGAGCAGGCAGCAGCAAACACCTCACAGAAATGGTAAAGACATCCTCACATTATATAAATGCAAATTAATAGCAAAAAAATGGACTGCATTACAGTTACCATTAGCAGGACAGAATGTGAACAAAAATAATGACAACAACAGTGGCAACAGGATTTGTTTTTAATCCAGTCACTTGTTTTATGCACAGGTCTTTTTTGACAGAAAATAAGTACCTGATATAGAAATCTACAAGAAGAAATCCTTCTATGACAAAAAAAAATCTGTACATTAAAAGTATATTCCTTGAGATCTGGTCCTAAAATTTAAAATAAAATAAGGTGTTTCTATACTTTCAACGTAGCTTTTCTGAATAGGGCTGCTAGGACTAGATAATTACAGTTCAGTTGAGGAATATATCATAGCCCAGACTCTGCATTCCAAACCCTTGTCAGTTTTCAGCAGCTCATTTTCATTGTGTAACTGAAGTATGAAATAATGATATTGACTCCAGAGGTCACACTGTCCAAACCTCTGGAACAGCAAGGCCTTCTTAGACCAGGCAGCAAAGAAGTTACACAAGTAATCTTAATTACCACAGCAGGGTCAAGCTGACCAGGCCTGCACTAGCAGGCAAAGACAAAACCACGGCTGTATAAAAGCTACTTGCTTCCTGCAGTGCAACTAAGTAAGTCAGAATGAATACCATAAAATTATAGCTAAACCAATAAATTGCTCTTGAGAAGTAAATGTAGTTATGCACTGGTTTACCTTTTGAATTTCATGCTCTCTTTCTGCATATCTGCTCTCTATATGCTTGATTTTCTTTTCCAGGCACAAGAAATGTTTCATTTCAGGACTCTGGCTCTCCCTAGCCTCTCTCAGTTCTTCCAACAATTTTGTCACCTACAGTCAAAGAGAATTGATGAAAATTGTTATCATTGTGTTAGGCAGTGTTTAAACATGATTCCTTTAAAAACATATTTGCATTGTTTAATCATCACATTCAAAAGCTGTAGAAAGGAAGACATAAAAGAGAAATCTCCTTTGTTCAAAAGCTTTAACAGGAATTCAGAGACTTGTATTAGGATTTTTCATTTCTAACAAGTAGTCTGAGGACATGAAAGTCTAGTCCTCTTTGATAAATGAAGTCCTGTTAATAATGTTATGAAGGGATTGTGTTCTGTCACCTTTTATACCTCATGCAACAAGAGAATATTATGATTAGATGTTCTTACACAATCCCTTCTCACAACCAAGACAAAGACCAAATACAAAAGATACCAGTGTATTTCCAAGGCCCAAATTAATTAAAGACATGCTGCTAAGAGAGATTACAAACCTGCATGTAAGTTTACTTATTACCAGGTAAAATCAACTTGACAATTACTTAAAATTGATTTCCTAATCCTCCAGAAATTCAGGGAAATTTTCTTATAAAGCCCTATTGGTTTATTCTCATTCTTTGCCTATTTTAAGTAACTTGATATTCCTCCATTTAACATCCAAAGTATTTTTTGGTCACTCTTCATGTGTGTAAGCAAACTAAAGTGAAAATTTCGACATCTTTATCCTTTATGATAGTCCTTAGCTCCCCTTAGCCAATATATTTGAGAGCTGCTAACCCTCTTCAAGCACTCAACCATACTTGGCTCTCTGCTGTGAATTCAAGTAGCTGGAAGCATTGTGTCTTCATAAGATGTCTTTCTTAGTGAGAAGTGACTCTAAGACAGCTTACTATTATTTCCATATTTTAAGGAGGCTTTCTAAAATAACAAGGCCTATGTCAGTATTTTTGCCTGTCCAGTACTCCAGCAGCTTTGAACCTGTTCAGCCACATCTGTCAGAGTAGCAGAAGCCTTAGTTTCAAAAGGTCTGTGCAACTGAGTGTCCGCTGCTTGACTGCTAAGTTGCCACACTGAAGGGAAGGGCTGATGTGTGGTCTTAAGTATATAATTAAGTAGAATTAAAAATCATAGTGGAGTGATCTCACGAGGGGAGAAATGCCCCAGGAGAAAATGGGCTCTGTGTATTTTGCCAGTGACAGAACCACGTCAAATACAATGTGGTGCTATGTGCAAGCTGTTAAGGAAAAGAAGTACTCAGCTAATGGAAAACATCCATGAACAGCATTTCTGAGATTAGTATTCAAATAACAATCTTCCAAGAAGCCTCGGGAAAAGCTTTGCCTTTTTGGACATACCACCATTTTAGACAGACGACTCAATCCTATTACCAGTGAGGTGCTTTCCCCTATCACTGCTATTTCCATTTGCAAGTTTGGTTGTCTTCTTTTCTCAGTAAAACTTATTTAACCATTTAATGCTTAAGATGTATTTTAAAAGTATCACAGCAGTTGTGCTAGAGGGCAAAAGCAAGGCTTTACGTAGATATTTCTCTCTGTACAGTCTTGCAATGATATCTTTAACAATGATACTCCTTTACAATTTCAAAGCTTGAGCTAAAAGAGGGACAGCAATTTCACACAACATTAACCCAAAGGCAAAGATAAGAACAAGAGTAATTTTTAATTACGTGCTATTGATAGAAGATTAGAAAAAAACCCCTATACACTTCTCTCAAAACCCATTGAATTTCATAATTTTATAGCTAACTCTCCCTTCTTAAGACACATCAAGTTTCAGAGATAGCACACAAGAAAGCAAAGAATGTAACTGCCTAAGTCAGTTTTATGGCAATGGAGGATGAAAAAAGAAAAGCTTTTGAAAACAGTAATATAAAATCCTCTTAATAAAGAGGAATAAAGAAGTCTTATGGTCTATTTACCACTACCCACCATAACTCACACAGGATATGAAAACCTGGATTAACCTGCTGATTAAACTTCATACAGATGTCAGACATTTCAAACAAAATTAAAAAAAATTAAAGAGATTAAAATCAAAAAAGATCAAAGTTCTGCATTCTGTTTTGTGTTTCTCTCCTGGAAACCCTAGAAAAACCTTGCATTCTCAGGGATAATTGATGTAGAAGCAACTAAAAAATATTTTGTTTCTAAGACTTATTTTATGATATATTATTTGAGGCTTGACATGAATTAGGATGAAAACTCTTTATTAGACTAAGGTACCCCCATTGAAATTTAGATATACCTCTTTTTGTAGGAGTTGCTCCCTTATCTGTGAAACTAAAAGAGCTTCCTGACGTCTCTCTTGTTCACCAAGTTGTTCTTGAAGATGTTTTATTAATATCTACAAAAGGTTTAAAAATATTTTGTTGTTAGCATACACACCCATGACAACATGTGAAAACCTGTGCAGAGGAAGTACAGAAAAAAATAAGCAGCACTGAGAAAGTTGGGGCTGTTCAGCCTGGAGAAGAGAAGGTTGTGTGGAGACCTCATAGCAACCTTCCAGTATCTGAACGTGGCCTGCAGGGAATCCAGAGAGAGACTCATCACTGGGAACTGTAGTGACAGCACAAGGGATAATGGGTACAAACTGAAAGAGGGGAAGTTTAGGTTAAACATTAGGAAGAAATTCTTTACTGTGAGGATAACTAGACACTGGAACAGGTTGCCCAGGAAGGCTGTGGACAAACCCAGCAGTGTTCAAAGCCAGGTTGAGTAAGGCCTTGAGCAACCTGGTCTAGCAGGAGGTGTCCCCGTCCATGACAAGGAGGCTTCTGAGTAGGTGATCTTTGAGGTCCATTCCAACCCCTTAAGATTCTATGATTCTGTGATTGTAGTACTGCAGGTATAAGTGATGTGTGCATTAACAACACTGCCTCCAACAGGTGTGTGTGCACGGGCTGTTAAACAGCACACAGGTACATACGTAGCATATGAAAACAAGCCTCAATCTTCAAGTTACTTTCCTCATTTTAAGATGTTCTTAAATAATCTGAATGAAACAGCTCTTTCTACCCTTTATACCTAATGCAAAACAGGTAAGAGAAGTGGTAGAAATCCCCCTCCTTAGAGATGCTCAAAAGCCACCTGGACATGGTCCTGGATGACCCTCCTGAGCAGAGCAGTTGGACAAGATGACCTTCAGAGGTCCCTTCCAACGTCAGCCACTCTGGCATTCTGTGGATACTGTGGCACAGGAGGATTTTTAAAACAATAGCTCCTACTTCAAAGAAAGTAAGTTTATAGTAATACAGAAAGAAATAACTAATATATATCTTTATGTAAGTAATGTATCTACTGTATCTTACCTCCTGTGTTGAAATTCTGTTCTTTAGTTCAGCTACTTTAGAAGTAGAATGTTCCTTTGCATGCTGGCAAACAATCTTCTCAACTTCCCTCTGGTGGGAAGCTTTCAGAGATGCAATGCATTCTGCTGTGTCTTCCTGCATCCTGAAGAGTGCAAGAGAAAAGTGAGATGTAGTAAAGCAGCCACAGACAGTTCTTCAAAAATGCTGCAGCTTCTCACTTGAACACACAAAATAACAAAAATGTTAAAGGCAGCATATCTTTGAATTTCACAACAAAACCTTGCAAGACAGGACCACCATTAATTCTATTGCTCTGAAGGGAGGAAAGGGTGGGAAACCTACAATGGTGGATATACATATCATCTAACTAGAGGCAGTTTGGATACAGAAAATTCAATCATCTTTGGTGGCTCCTCTTATTAAAACGATGGTGAGAAAACGCATGCTTTTTAATCATAATGCAGCTATTTTCTTTCAGGTATCTATTTTACAAAAGAATGTGCTGCAATCTAAATACACCAATTTCTTCTACTTTGATTGTGAAGGGATGTAAGGGAGACTAGTGAAGTATAAGGTTTCTACAGTTGGCCAAGTAAATCCCACTGAAAGCAAACCCCAGGTTTGAAGGAAAGAACATGGACCAAATATTAATGCTATACAACACAAAGCATCTAAGATATGATTTACACTGAGATAGTTTACTTAAAAGCGTAAGAAATTGTAGCATTAATAAAAGCACTAATACAGGGTTGCCTGTAGAAAGAACTGTGATAGTGCACTACTTAAAAAAACCACCCAAAGTAACAAAAAAACCCCCTAAGCCCATCCCAAAGGCAGAAAACCGTACAAATGAAGGTATAAGTAACCTTCACACATGGCTGACATGTTAATGTGCTACTTCAATCCTACGTTTGCCAACACTTTAAGAAGGTTTTTAAAGGAATGTGTTGAGCGTTTACCTTCGTATGTTACTTTCAGAATATGCCAGTGCTGCTTGAGACTTCACCCGCTGCTGGCTCATTTCTAAGGACAATCTCTCCAGCTCCTCTTTCAGATATGCATTTTCTTGCAGAACTTCTGAGAGATGAGAATCAGCAAAGGTGTGTGGTTGGTGCATTTTATCATCATTGAAAATGCTTAGACAGGGTTCAGTGTTGTTGGAATTTCTTCCATCTGTTGCTGAGGTATTCTTTTTCAAGACCTCTACAGAGTTTCCATTAGTGTTTGTTTTATTTCTCAAATTATTATCGGACAACATCACCATCCTTTCTTTTTGAAGTTTCTCAACAGTTTTTGTGAGGTCTTGTATTTCTCTATTTTTAGTGACCAGTTCTTCATTTAGTTTTAACAACCTGTCTTTTGTGTTACCTTGTTTTGTCTTAGAGTCCATGGACTCTAAGTCTTTATTATCATTTTTACTTCTGAGTTTTAATTGGGAATTTTGACTTTTAAGATTTTCAATTTCTGTTTGGAGGTTTCCAACAGTGATCTGATGGGTTCTCTTTAGATTCTGAAGCTCCTGTTCAAGTTCTGTAGAAGTGGCTTTATCACCATTCAGTTTTGGTGTTTCATTCATAAATTCATAGGCAAGTAGTTGCTCAAGCTCTGCAAGTCTTTGTTCATACTGTATCTAGAAGGGGAGTACAAAGCAGGGACAAAAAAGCAGTTTCATAAGTGTACTGTTATTATTAGTTCTTCCTATTATTTTTTAAAGTTACTGCCTGTCTGAAGAAGATTTCAGAAGACCGGACACAAATCAGGATTACTAACAAACTACTCAATCAGTTCAGAAATTAGTGAATGAAATAATTAAGTCTGCTGTAAAACAGAATTACTCGAAACATTTACTACAAAATAATCTAATCACAATGGATGCAGTAACTATGGGATAGAAGATTATATTGACAAGAAAATAGATGCTACCAATGTTAATTTTGTCATTATGTACTTGTTATGTCATGTCACATGCTCAAAACTGTACTTCACATTTTTCAAAACATCTTAATTTTTAACAGAACAGATCTTTCTTTTAATGTATTTATAAGTATGAAGATAGAAGTATGAATTCAGAGAGACACAGAATCTTTCCTCCTAATGAGCTGAGGAAAACCTAACCTCAATAGCTTGGATGGCCTTTGAAGAAAGTATAATGAGCAAAGTGTGTAGAAAAGGTGGAACAACTGGCCAATGCTTTCCTTTCTTGCTCATTAAGCACCTGTGCAGTTCACCTTTTCCTTGAAGTAAAATGCCAGACTTCCATGCTAACCTGAGTCTTCAGGCTCACTACCATGTAATTTTTGGACAGCATGTTTAGTGGTTCCCAATGTTCCCTGCAAAAATGCGCAGTCAGCAGACCTGTGAAATCACAGCCTTTGGTACAGCAAGGAATTAGATAAGCAGCTACTCTGACCCACAGGGTGAAAAACACCTTAATTTTAAGAATTAAATTATTATGCCTCGAGATCATGTCCTCTTTGTTTCAATGCTACCCTAGCAATTTCAATGCTATTTTTATCTTAGGTGCTGAAGTGTTGGACCCTTGGGCATCGAGAATTTTAGATTTTCTGCACTGACAGGCACTGACTCCCAAGAAAACACTACATTTGACCTGAAGCCTTGGAAAAGGCTTCCAAAATTGAATGATAGCACTGGGATTATGGGTGTGTAGTTTGAATAGAAGTGTGTAATATCACATGGTGGAAAACTTAAGAGTTTAAGGTTTTGGAATATAGTAATACATATATAAAACAAGATGGAGGTTCTAGGGTGTAGGCTAGTCCTTCTTTTTCACCTTCTTCTTCATGAGTCTAAGTGGTATTTTGTAACTGGAGAAAAAAGTCCACATTGCTGACCTGGGGTGGTTGGTTATTGGGTTAAAAGTAAAAAAAAATTTAGGTGTCAATTATTTATTGGACAGTTTGTCCTTAAAAGGCCTTGTAAAGAGATAGAGACGGCTCCATTTTTACTTTGTTAGCTAGTGCTCATGGTTAGAAGTGCTCATGGCTTGTGAAATTGTACTGTAGATAAGAATTAATAAACATCTGAGTCCAAACAAAAAATACCATCTTGAGCATTTAATCCCGACTCTGGCAGAAAAGAAGATAAAAAGCAACACTGAAGGTACTGAAATTGCAGTTCTAAATTCTCTGAGTATTTTTCTTCCCCTGAATGTGGTCTTTGCCTTCAGTTTTAACCACTACCCTGTGTTAGACTCCAGTTGCCTTGCGACTGCTACTTGTGAAGTGGACTACTCAACTTTTACCTTTATTTTTTGAAACTGTTGTTCCATGGCACGGAGGCTTTTCTTAGCTTCATCATCTTTACCTTCAAGTTCTGTTTCTAATTTCTTTATTCTTCTCTCCAAAAATTCAACTGTGTTTGTTTTAGCTGAAAGATCATTTGTTTTCTCAGCAGCAGCAGCAGCATAAATCAAAGCAGGCAAAGAATTTGGATACCTTCTTTTTATAATTCCTTCCATTTCTCTGATCTATTCATAAGAAAATTGAGTCAAAGGTCAAAAATAATAAAGTTCTAATGAAAAGGCAACAGAAGTAAGTGACAGAATGTTAAAAAATGTCATTCCCTTAAGCTGGAAGAACGAAAACTATAGATGCATATATTGAGAATTATTTTATATTCCTCCCATTTATGTTTTTGTTTACAGAAAAGCAAGACTCATCATCTCTTACTGACTAACTTACACATGATCTTAAACAAAATATTGCCCTGGTCTTTGGATTGCCTTCTGTCAATAGTCTAAAGAAAGTCAAAAAAGGGGATTTGAGTATGGTTCCTAATGCTGTGAATATGCTTTTTTTCTGCATTTGCATTCACATTCTACTTTTCCAACTTTTAAAGATATTTCATAGTGATATTGGAATTATTCTCCCAATAACAGATTATATGCCTTTTATTTTGTAGTCTCCAATAATGTAAAACTAACACTTTGCATCCAACATTAAAGTCCCTCTCTTATCTATGGATAAGATATTCATATCACAAATCTGCAAAGGCTCTTGCCCATGAGTCCCACATCCCTAACTAACGCAACTGCTACCTCCTAAAATTCAGGAAGGTCCACTTCCACTTGATGTTTTTTTAGTAGAAACATGGATTTAAAGGTTTCCACTCCCCCTGTTTTCATGAATCTTGTAGGAATAGAATTTAAACCCCTACTCTTGAATCAACTTGGCTGAAATTTGTCATACTGTTCAGGAATTGCTGAACATGGACAGGAGTCTTAGAAGATAAAGAGCAAGCTTTGGCTTTTGCCCTCTTGCCCCTTTCAAAGAAACTCTAAAAAGTCATTTTAAAATATTTTAAAAGGGATATCAGCTTGTTAGAACATAGTAGCAAGAAGAGTTCCTTCTAAGTAAATAATTGCAGCTTTTTGTGTTTACGAGTGTTCAATAACACAAGTTACTTCATCACAGAACTTCATGCTATGCTTTATCTACATGAAAGCACTGGGGTTTTAAGAGACTTATCTAAAACAAAGGTAAAATGAAGGACAGTTCTTCTATTGCATACCTGTCGCTCAAGATCCTGAATTCTTTTAGCATCTGCTGCTCTGTCTCGCAAACGTTTCTTCTGTTGCACACACTGATCTGCTTCAGCTCTGAGCTTCTCAACCTGTCCAATTTACGAGGAGACAAATTGAAATGTGTATTCAGAGACATTGTCCTGTAATACAAAAGCATTTCAAACACACACAATACAATGGAAGTATTCTGCCACTTAAAAACTCATAATGGTAATTTCTGCATCAAATGATTCTTCAGACTCTTAACCCACATGACAGCTTCCTTCTTCAAAGCAACTGAAACTAGATAAGGAAATCTAAGAGAGAATTTCAGCTCTGGGACACTCCTGTCCTCATACCAGTAAAACTGTTTCTTTCTTTCATACTGCTAGTACGCAGGCTTGATAAATAAGCTATCATATAAAATACTACAGAGCATTCCATGATTTCAGGATGAGTTTAGGAAATGGTTTGTGATTTGCAATGCCACACTATGTGATGAGATACAGAAACAGCCAAAAGGCAACATTATGTTGTGCCCAAATAAAAGCTGAGTCCCAGAATCGGGGGAATGACCTGGATAACTCATGTTCCAGCACTCCCATGAAGTCTGAGCATGAGGACTCAAAGCTATAATGTAAAATTGAATAGCCTACCTTTATTAGCCACTAGGACATCTGAACAGGGATACTACATCCTAGATATTTAAAAATATTCCTATCTTAAATTCTCTCCCACACTGGTAATATTAGTGTAAGTCATGCTTTTATGCCAGCATTATACAGTTTGACTGATTTGATTATTTCCATGAAGCTCTAGGCAACGGCATTTTTAGACACCAGTCCAGCCAAGAGAACATGCCAATAAAAATATTTCCTTTCACAGGAATGATATCTTGATCAAAGTTTGATATGGTGGTGTCTGACCCTGGCTGCTCCTTCAGAAGCACCTCCTTTCATCTGCGGTCTCTCTAATGAAACATCATAAAAAAATTCCAAGATCAGTTACATTTTAGCACTGGTAGAACTTATTGTTTCTGTGAATGCTAGGTCCAATGTACTGACAAGCAGACAATGCAAATCTCAGCAGTATTAAAGAGTCATGTATTAATCTTGATTTAGATTTCAAGTGTTTTGGGTTTTTCCTCCCTACTACAGTAACCAAGGAGTTTTTCCTAAGAAAGAATTTAGAACTTGTACTTAAGAGAAAAAAAATGTGTTGCTTAAGTTACTACGGAGCAAAAAGGAGGAAAAGAGAATGAGAGGAGGGGTGGGGTGTTCCTAGTTGTTAATGTAACAATATATTTCTTTCTCTTAGGTCAAGAAATTTGAAGGTTTTTAGAGAAGCATGTGACTTTTGTTCTCAGAAGCATAGCCAAGACGTCCAATAGAACCAACCTAATATACCAAAAAAAGGGATTAATATGAAGGAAATAATTACATTACACTCATCACTGGAAAAAGAAACAATTTCCAGTTCCAACTTCATAAATAAAGCTAGATATTATCACCTCCAGTCTTAGTTTCTCAACTTCTTCTCTTGCATCTTTAAGACGGGCTGCATCTTTATCCAGAAGATCTTGATTTTCTGCATACCACTGAAGTCTTTTTTTTAAATGAGTAATTTCCTGTTTGTATGATTCTTCCATAACTTTAAATTCATAAGACTTCTCACCTACAAGAATAAAACATTCTTAGAATTGTTTTATTAGTAATTATGTATTGAAGGAGTAATTAGTCAACACTGTTTTCCTCAGCATATTTCATACATTTACCATTTTGACAACACTGTTACTGTAGTAATTTTAAAACCAGATCCTAATTACGATTTTAAAAGCAACAGTATTTGTAAAACCCCCTTTATTTCTCTCATACACAGCAGTACTCAATGGGTCACAGTTCACCACAGAAAGTGTTTAACACAGAATCTCAAGGAGATCTATCCTTGGTCATACTCTAGTAAACAGACCTTCAGCATCAAGACGAATGACAACATAGAACATATGCTTAGATGTGTATTGATCATACTCCTCCCATTTAGGGATCAAGAATTTTCAGAAGAGACATGGAGGTAATTATTACTGCACTTAGTATTTGTGATGCCTGATACTGGAAATGAAAGAATCCAATTTTGAGTCCTCTCTCATTAATTCAAACTGGAAAAAGCTCTGATAAGAATGCTGAAAAAAGTCCCAAGGCATTAAGTTACAGGTAAAAAAAGGGCAAGAGCTAAACAGGAGACCAAGATGTAACATAGTAAATCTTTTCTTATGAACAGAGCAGTCACATAATTGAAACCATCTGTTTTCCATGTCCAGTGAAAGACAGGCAAGAAATCAAACTTAACAGGCCAAAACAAAGAGTTTGGTTGGATACAGGAAGATACTTTCTGATAGAGTACCAAAAGTACTGCAGCATGTCCTTCACCGTATGCTTTTGTTAGAAGTCTAGACAATATTCGGAAATGGTCTAGATGCATTTCACTAAGTAATACTTTATTAAGACACAAGTTTTTGTTACGTATTTATTTACTGAAATGTAAAGTAAGCAAAATTATTCAACAAAACGAAGGTGCTTTACTTGATGCAGATGCAATCTGGACTTTTGCTAATTCTCTCTCCTTCTTGGCTTGCACCAAGTCTACCTCAAGAGCTTGCTTATCTTGTTTTAGACGTCTTATCTCTTCTTGCAATTTAGCTTCTTCTTTCTGGGTTTTAGAGAAAACAGTAGAACGTGAAAAACTAAACACATAATATCACACAAAACCCCTGAGCATGCCTTTTCATCATACAAAGATTAAATCACAACAGTTGCATCTGACAACAGCAACAATAAGGTCTTTTAATGTTGGTATTGTTCTCACGTCTTGCTACAGCAGAGCATGTAAACATTAAAAAAAAAAAACAAACCCTAGATTTTTTAAACTTTACTTAACTGTCATAGAAGTAGAAAACCTCTGCCTTCTGTGAGTGCCAGTAAAGAAAATGGCTTGACTTACTTCTGAGACTGAAGACTGTAGGTTAAATGGGCAGATGTTTTGTCCAGCAGTTCACCTTACTACATTCTACTTCTCGCCATTTTCTGCAGGCAGTCTCTCTTCTTTTTGCTACAAGTAAACACTAGCATACTTCAAGACCAGGTGGGACAAAAGGTCTTGGTGCCAGAGCCACCTCTAGAGATGGACCCCCTTGGTCCTAGATATGCACAGGTACAGCAAAAATCAATTGGGGGGCCGAGATTATGGGAGCAGCCAGTAAACAGACTGAGTGTCTAGGCAAGTGCATGTAGGTATGTTACTGCTAGTGAGCTCCTATCCTGATCTGCTCAGCAGCTACATCAGGCCTGTGTGCATCGGGCCACAAGTGCTCCTCATGTTTCCAGTGGTATTATTTGTATTTCTGTGCTACAAGCAAAGGCATTACTCTATTATCTTACAGGCTTGGTGTATACCTACCCGTGCTGCTCGAAGCTCTGAAATCAATTCTGTGAAACTCTGATTTCTGGCTGGTTCAGAATCCTGCATGATTCGTGACTGGTTATTAGTCTTCTCTATCTTTTCTCTAAACAGCAAGAGCAAAAGCAGTTATGCAATGTGGTGACTCAGCATACTATCAGTGGCTACTGAAAAACAAACACAACTCCCAGCTCCCCAGATTGTACCACAAAGTCGATCTGTGCAGGTTCAAAACCAAAAGAGAAACAAATATGCACAACATCTATATACGAACAAAATTCACTGAAAGGCAAAGTCTTCTCACCTCACATGAACTAGTTTATTTGGACTGCACAAGGGAAGGAAATAAAAATCTACCCTGCATCAGTGGAACTCATTTACAGGCCTCTCCAAAGCAAAGGTCCATAGATTAGGAGTATACACAATTGCTAGATTGTTTTCCCTTATTACTAGCACAGGATGCAAATCTCACAGGACCTACAATGCAGTGAATAGAATGGTTTTGCCACTCACAGAACCTCCTCTGCCCCCTGATCTACTGTGTATCTTACAACAGAATCAAAACATCTTAACAACATCAGCAGAGCCAGAATATCAAAAAAAGTGCAGTACAATGTATTATGCATTCTGATATGAATAAGAATATTGAAATATTTCCCAAGTGGAAGTCTCTAGTCTTCCCACGGGTTTGCAACACCATCAAGAAAACAAAATTAAGTGCCCAGAATCAGCACAAATCAATTCTCAAAAGAAGAAACAAAACCACAAACCTGAGAAACACTAGAAAACATGCACCTGACAGACTCTGCAATGGTTCTTCATTAAAATAAATAAAAAAAAAAACCAGCAGAAAACTCCAGAGATTTTTGGTCAGATATGTAAATGAGCTTACCTTAAGTGCATTAATTCAGATTTTAAGCACTGATTCTCCTTAAACATTCGTTCCTCGTTTTTTTTGTTTTCAATTTGTAGCTCTTTCACTTGTTTGTACAACCTCTCATTTTCCTGAGTTGAGACAAAGTTAAAGAATGTTCATAAATTACTGTTTCCTACAGTTATAAAAAAAAATCTTCCATGAATCACATAGTCTCCCTGCTGAAACAGTGGAAGAAAACACTAAATATTTCATTACTGAGCTTCTAAAATAGGTATCTTACTTTCATTATCTCATCCAAGTGTCTGCTCACTCTGCAGGAAGGAGCTAAGACAGATCCTCTACAAACTATTCCAACTATATTCTAAAAACATGTTCATGGGTGAGTGCTGATAGATCAGAGCTCAGCCTGCCCACGCTCCACTCCTGGGGACACAAACCATCATTGTTTGGGATGCTCACAGCCATACTGGAAAGACATTGTGTTTATATCAAGGAATTATGCTGAGCATCAGCTGGAAGCTGGTTGAGCTACCTACTGGATTTTACAGCTTCAAGTATTCAACAGGATTATTAAGCTTGAATTATCTATTTCTCCACTTGACTAAGTAATACAAATCAGGCACGCTAATAAGGTTACCTTGAAATCTGCCACTCAGATCTTGAGAAAAACGTTTTAAAAACCAAAAATTTTCAGATTTCTAATGCTGCTTAAATGTACTGATTTTCAACTACATTTGGGCAAAAAGTTTGTGGCTCTTCATTGACCATAAAGTATCTTCCCAGTTCTCAATTGAAAAGTTACCTATTTCTACAATTTAGAACATTTACATGAAACTGTGGAAAAACTTAGTCCAGACTAGATGTGTGAAAGACTTTTTAAACCTGCAGTATGTTTGTCCTTCATACCCAAATTCCATCCACTTTTGAGAAAACAAGGTAACTATTTTCAACAGAAAAGTAGTAACCATTAAACAATTTTGTTTCTGAAACTGGATAGAACACAGCTGAACATGATGTGTGGTGTTACCTGTTGATAACCTTGAATAATGACCTCTTGATCTTCAATCTCTTTTTGTATTTGTGCCAGTTTTTCCTCAGTTACAGGAATTGTTGCTGCATAGGTCCACCTCTTTTCTTGGGTCATCTCTTCCATATTTCTTAGCTTTCAGAAAAAGACACACAAGCAATAAGAAAGTTTTGTTAGCAATTTGGAATTTTCTGCAAGACTACCGTCCAATCTCTTTATTAAGGTATGACAGCAGACCAATGAGTGGCTCTTACTGGAGTTTTACAGAAGCATTATGAAACAGAAAAAAGGTATAAAACATTTGGGAAAAGCTAGAAGTTTCTGTTCTTAAGTGTCTACACAGGAGGGTATGTTACGAAGCAGGGAGTTATCTGCAACAAGGGTATAGTGGAATAACTCCAGGAATATTTCATACAGACAAAACACAACATTGAAAAATGCATCAAGAACTATAAACAATATCTCAGTATATAGTACTTATCTATAACAAGTGGTATCTGTGAGAGTAATTAAATCTTTGCAAAAAACTTGCTGCAAGACTCTCAAAATAGAAAGTAAGAGAACTTGGGATAACATGGTATATCTCCAGGAAAAAAGGAAAAAATCGTATCTTACAGGCAATAAATGTAACAGCAGGTATGTGTTTATAAAGTTGCAGTGTCCATAAATTTGGATTTTCTGCTCATCACTAACTCATGTAAAGTAACATTGATTGATTCAATTTTTAGAAGCAATGTTTCTTCTCTTCCATAGGCACAGGATACAAGATGATAAAGTACCTTACTCTGAAGAACATAGTTTTCCTGACCCAGACAGGAAAGCTCCTTTTCATGCTGTGTTTTCAGTTCCACTACCTTGGCCTCCATCTCCTTCTCTTTCTGTGCAAGCTTGCTGCTCAGCTGCTGAACCAAATCCTGAGCTGTGTGCAGGTCCTCCTCTGCTGCTTGTACCCGTTTTAACAAATACAGCTCTCTATCACAGCTTTTGAAAGGGGAAAACGGTAAGTCCTAGGGTAGACAATTCAGGGAAACATTACACTGAGCTGATTGTTTACCAGAACTCTGCTCATCAGTTTTATTTAACTGGCTTGTCTGGCTCTCAGCAACAACACAAAGCACTTGAAAAAACAACCCAAAATAACAACCCCCCCAACATTTTAATAGGAAAACATCCTAAATTTAATGAGCTAACTTCTCATTTACAAAATATATATGAGGAAAACAAGACAAAAAAGCACAAAAGAAACAAATACACCACATATCGCAGCCCCTACATTGCTACCAGAATTATTCTATTATGCATCTTACTTTTAAAAAAGCAGCAATGCTTTAGGTATTCAATGAACAGCTTTTTTATGCAGTTGATAAGGGAAAAGGAAAAACCATTATGGTACTGTAAATTCAGTCATCTTGGAGAAGTCAAAAGACACTATTAAATATTTAATGCAATGCAAATAGGAAAAATCCCTGAACAGTAGTACTATTTAAACATTCACAGCAGAATATTTTAAGTAGAAGTTCTATTTAACTTTCTTTTACAACGAAATAGTAATTTTTAGAATTTAATAAGCACTTTAATTATATAGAACCACCAAAGCAACAGCATTATCCAAGCAACTGAAAAGCCGTACGATTATATCTGCATATTTTAAAAGCAAAACCTAGTGTTTGACCAAAGGGAAGTCTTCATTCAGTATTTCAGTATTTGCCAACCTTGTGGCAAATTGTTGCCAACCTTGTGATAATTGTTAAAAACCTTGACAAAATAGGCTTGCAAACCAAGTTGCACATGCTATAATTAGAAGCATCACTGATTATTACTCACATGATGATATTGCCTGTTATAATCCACAGCCTGGTGTCCAAGATTACTAATAACTGATTGGCCAGACAAAACTCTGTTAATACTTCCCTCCAAAGTCGGTTCATTTGTTGCAGATCTTATTATCCTAGTAGCAAATAAGGCTTCTTCATTTAGGCAGAAAGTAAAATAGCACAAATTAAATTCAGAATTTTATGTTCTTTAAGAAAAATATGCATTAATGTGATCCAACCTGTAGGTATATAAAGTATTCTACAACCTCAATTTTTAATGAAATATAGAAACTGGAGAACAATGATAGACTATGGAAAAACTGGAGGGTTTTTTTTTTGGTGTTTTTTTTTTTTTAAGTAAGGAACTGGTGACAAGGTAAAACAAAACTCAAGAGAACAACTGAAACAAGTAGCTGGATAATAAATCCTTCATGAAACAAGGTTAATCTCACTCCTCCACTTCAGAAGTGGCCACTTATCTAAGTATGCAGAAACACAACATATTTCAAGCTATGCAGAAGATAAGACACAATTTTCAAAATGGACTTTGGAGTGCAGATGGCATAGAAAGAAATGCAACACTTATTTGTTGCATAAAATAACAACTTGACTGGAATAAAAAATCAGGAAAGTTTCCCCTGGAGTCACTAACATACGTGGAACTGTTCACATCTCAGTCTTCTGAAATACAGATAGTAACTACAGCTGTCATTTCAACTGCTCCTGCTTAGGAATGCTACACCTGAAGAAAATCCCATCAGACAATGATTCTTTTTCAAATTTCATGCCTTTTTAGTGTCACACACCCCTCAGAAAGGTGTTCCCTTAGCACCGAGGACTTGGGAATTGTTTGATTCAATGCCATTCTCCTCCTAGCTATAGAGCCCTTGCAGAATGTGGCCAGGTGAGATTAATATCTGAAATCACCCAAAATTGCTATCGTGAATGGTTATAGCTAGGGAGGGAAGAGCAAGTCTGAATGAAGCCAGTGGTCTTATTTTCTCATTACTTGTCATTCACTTCACCACCTTCACCAGGCTGTAAAACTTTCTCTTCCCCACGGAGAGACACAACAATGTACTGAAGAACTGAAGTCCTTCAGTTCAATAGCTGCCACTGAAGCATCTCCCTAAGATAGGTAACATAATCCTAAACTGCTTTTCCTGACACTGCCTGCAGGGTTTTTAAAAGCACTGCATGCCAGAAGTGCACTAAAGCCTTGGTACCTGAGGAGTTACTTGCCCATGCCTCACGGATAGCAAACATTGTCTGCAAAGACACTAAGCTGAATTATCTCATGAAACTCTTCAAGTTTCACCCCAAAATAAAAAGGTTCAGTCCTTTACTTGTAATCCTATTTTCACAGGATTGCACTGGTATTCTCCTTTCCACAGTGTTTCCAAGAGACATGAACAGAAAATAGGAGTTCCTTTTTAGTACCTTTTTGTACTCTAGAAAAGCAAAGACCAAAAGAAGAAGCTGAGAACAGGCATTCAGCCTCAAACATACAAGTTAGTGAGTCAGCGAATCTTCGCATTTACTGTAATGAAAAGTGTCAACTTGTAGATATTAATTTTTGAACACCAGCTTTTCTTATTCTTTTGGTCCTACTGGTGAACAATAGATAAGTCTCAAACACAGTGGTGGTAAATGTGAGTGAAAAAGAAACAAGACTACAAAGATTCATATAAAAGTCTCTCTCACAGCAATTTCATGCTAATACAGAAAAAAATCAGTACTTTAACTGCTTTTGAGTTTAGATTTCTCTATGACATCTGGGGTTTTTTAATGTGAAGCATAAAAAGCAAACCTCTCTGGCTCTTAAACTCAGAATTAAAACTCTTAAATCTTAGAATTACCTTTAGATTTTGCTCTATCTGCAGGACTTTTGGCTTTCATACAGGTATTTTTGAAAGTTTCTTTTGGTGTTCTCTTTTCACTAACTTGAAAAGATTGCTTTGAAATTAAACTGGGTTTCCCATAGCCAGAACTTCTAACCAGTCCATGAGAACCATGTGAAGGTTTCTTTTTGTGTGCAGTTGCTGGACTTCTGATATTCTTATGTGACATTGGTTTGGTTGTCATTGATCCTGATCTTTCATTCTTCAAGGAACAAGACCGAAGAGCCTGTGGCAGAACACATTCGTTTAAAACAAGTTTTAGGCTCTGCTGTAAACTGAGGGTAGCATTCACCAGTGAAAAACACAGAACCAGTTACCAAAATTACACAACTGTAAGACTCAGGGTGATGGCAAGCATGATTTTTAATTCAATTAGTAGTAAGTAGTTTTGCAGAATTGTACTACTTCAGAAATACATAGGGCAAGTATTTTGTACTGGCTCAGTTTAATTGATCTGGGAAATTGTATTTTTATTTTAACTGTACTGTACACTACAGGATCTTTTGCTTACCAAATAAGGTAGGTCCTGACTAAAGGCTAATAAACACGTTGAATACAGACATCCAGCCATGAATAAAGAAACAGTGGCAGGCAGAGGAGCCCTGCTAAACTTGATCATTAAAAACAAAGCACACAACTCTCAAGACCAACAAATAAAAAAGTTTAGCCTGTTTGCCCTGGTGGGCAATGCACCAGGATAAATCAGCCAAACTTCTGTCCCTA
Organism: Trochalopteron elliotii; assembly: GCA_024734555.1. Lineage (NCBI taxonomy): Eukaryota > Metazoa > Chordata > Aves > Passeriformes > Leiothrichidae > Trochalopteron > Trochalopteron elliotii. The sequence goes on along the minus strand of JANPWX010000028.1, from coordinate 703,973 downwards.
CAATGCCTCGCATGCACAAGAGATAATTGCCTAAAGGGGTGTGAACCTTGGGGATGCAAGGAGAAAAGAATATGGGGATGCAGGGAGAAGATCTGGGATTACGTAAACCTTGTTCTGGAATGTCTGAGATGATTGCAAAAATGTGCAAAATTTACAGTATCTTTAGGGAAAGAATAAGAACTAGGTAAAGAAACAAGTCTGGGAAACAGAGGAAAAAATCAGATTAAAAAAGCTGGTGACATTATCAGGTAGCTGGTCAGCAGGCTTGTCTGACTCAGATGGACACTGACCATTGCAGTCTCTCCTATATTCTTAGTGAACCGCATTTCTAACTCTTCTCTCTGCACAAATGTTCCCTGTTCTGAGCCTGTTGTGTGTTTACATGTGTCCCTCCAATGTTCACATCCAATGTCCCTCCAATCCTCAGAGACATCACTATCTTGAGCTGGAGACATGGCATTGCAGCAGCTTTATACATGTTGGGCTGGGACAAGAAGAATCCCACTGGTCCTAGTGTCCACTGGGTTTGGTGACCTCTAACAGTAGCAATAGCAATGTGAGAATTTCAAGAAAAAGAACAACAGTCTCTCAATTTCTTAACATCAGAGCATAATCAAGTGACAGGGAGTCTAAAGTACATACCTTTATGAATTACTTCCATATAACAAAAATCTGGTTGGTAATACTTACTTTTTTACTTTTGCTTCCTTGTGAAAGCAAAGAGTCTTGTCCTATTTTTTCTCTTAGTATATCAGGCTGTACTTCACTAGTCTGAACTTCTTTCTCAGCCATCCTCTGAAAGTTATCGTCATTCATACTTGTCCGTAGAAAGATGCTTTCTTCTCTGTTCAACTTTTCAACTAAGTTTTTCTCCCAGGCTGCACTATGATTCTGGGGGTCCTCAAAGGGTGAGTGGCTAATGAGGTAATTTTCTGTGCTGCCTACCAGTTTCACAGGACTACAAGAAAAAAGAAGTCATATATAATAAGACTTTTGCCCTTTGCTTTTCTATCGCTCTGGAAAAAGTGTGCCATTTTTTCCTTAGGTATCAGCTGTAAAGACTGCCTGAATGTCAAAGAGCTACTAAGCCTTTTTCAAGACCCGTCTTGCAGATTTAGTCATACAGATTCGCTCCCAAGCTGTGTAAAAAGAATCACTACTTTTGAGGAGGCAGCAAAATTGGTGACAAGATAAACACCTGTAAGCCTGCAATTAACACTAATTTAAAAAAGAGCAGTATTTCTGCTGAGTGCAGCTTCATGATAAGCCCCCTGAACTCATCTGCTAAGCATTAGCTGTATTTCTGACAGTTCCAAGGCCTATGATGTCTGCTCTAGACAGAACAGTTGCAGCAAATAAGGGACAGGTATGGAGCACAAGTTGGTAAGAACCACAATAGTGGGGTTTGATCTTAAGAGGAACTGAATTTAAGATTATGGAGTTTGGAGAGCTAGGATAGGATGTGGGCTGAAATCCTTGTGTAGGGAAGGTGAAAGAACAGAAGACTGGGAAGGCAGAGATCCTAGCTGTGAGAGTGATGAGCATTCCCCCAAAAGATCTGACAAACACTGCTGCTTATTACCCCAAGTAAGTATGGGGATCCCTGGTCCAAACTTATTAACACTGTATAATTCATTTAACAGCTCACTGCAAATACCATAATGCCAGTGCAGGATGTGACAAAATTTCAGTATTTAATTAGAGAAAGAGACAGATGAGTTATTTAGTAAGGTGTTTTTCACAAATCATTAGCAGCTTTAAGTTACTGCAATTCTTAAAATGCATCTTGAAATAAATACCTTTCAGGCTCCACATCAAAATTTCTGGTATTACACATATGTCCTCTAATTGTTTTCATCAATTCTTCCACAGTAGGTAGATCTAGATAATGAGAAATAAATATAAAATAAATTAAAAAACAACCTAGAAAGAATATTTGTTACAAGGACATAATTTAAAAATGTTTCGTAAATGGAGTATTATAGATATTACTAGCTCACTCATTTCACAAGCTTGTATATGTCTTCCTTTGAGCTATTTACCTGAATCAACAGTTGACATTTTTTTTGCAGAGATGTCATTATTTTGTGAAATGCTTTGCCCTAAGCCTTCTGAGACTGCCAGTGCAGAATTGTGCAGTTTCTGCTCGTCAGTGTTCCCCAAAGACTGACCAATATGATGATATGCCTGCTGTAGCACTTCCATCTCACTGGTGGTTTGCCCATAGGAAGTACCTGAGAAAAAAGCAGGCTTGTAAGAGACACTACTGGATTTTCTGTTTTGGGAAACATCCCACTGGAGCCTGTGTTTCAGTTACTAGCTTGGTCTATTATGTGGGGAAAACAGTGATACCACCTACATTAAAAAAAAAAAATTAAAAATCTCATTTTTCCTATAAAAAGAAACAGTTGCCAAGTTAATTAGTGCCTACTAAATTGTCTCATCTACAGTTTGCATTCCCCTCCCCCATCCTCCCCCACCTCAATATTTTAACAGTACAAAATTTAACAGCTTATTTTATATGACTATTTTAACAGGTGCCATCACAGCCATAATCTGGATGTGGCCTGTACTGTGGTGTGAAGTTTATTAAGAGAATGTATTTAATAATTCAGTTCAATGCTGTCAAAGAAGAACTTTAGATTGAGAAATAACCAAAGGAGATGGTATTTAAATATGAAATTGCAGCATCAAAAGCTACTTTGCAATAACCAAGTGTAAAAAGGCGTCTTTTTAGCAGAAACATCATTTTTTCCTGAAATATTTCCTCCTGCTTTCAAAATTTGTTGGCAAAAGGCAAGGGCTTCATGTTAATCTAAGAACAAGTGAAGACGTTGGAGTCACCTATTTTAATAAAGTAAGATTTTAGGTTTTGAGTTTTGTTGTGTGGTGGGGTTTTTTCAGTTTTTTTTTTCTTTTTTTTAAAGTAGCCCTTACCTGCTTCATTCATTTCAAGTGCACTGACTTCTTCAGGCTGGTCGTGCTTGCCTGGAGCTACACCTGAGGTTTCAATGGCCTTCTGAAGTTCTACAGTAGAATCTTGTGAATCAAGCAATACAACTAAGAAGATAAATGTTAAAGAAAACAAAAATTCTCTTATTTATACTTCATCACACTGGAATTAAAAGTATACCAGAGCTTATCTTGATGTCTTTTGTAAGCATACAAGAACTACTATGTAATTATTTTATTGCCATTAACGGAAAACCAATGAAATCTGATTACAAATCTGAGTACTGAGTAGGTATAAGAAATGTAAAAATACATTGATGATTACCTTGAAGTCTTAATATGTAGATTATTTTTAACTATTTCAAATCAACATATTTTCAGTACAACACAATAAAATAAGGTAAAAAATATCAAAATAGTAAAAATCAAGTAAGCAAGTTTCAAAAAGTTACATTTAATCTTCTTCCACTGAACAAAGTTTGTATTTTACCTTTAGCCAGCATGCCAGTGTTTGCTTCTTCCTAATAACAAAAAAAAAAAAAAAAACACAGAACCCCACAATTACTTTTTGAATATCAGGGGAAAAAAATTTGGACAAACTTTAGAAGCTGGCCCAATACCAAGAAGAGTTTTTAGAATTAAGCAGTTATACATTCTCCAAGAACAGGCACTTCTCTAAAATCCTCCTTAGAATGGCAAAAAGTTCTCAGCATCCCGTACTCTATAAACCTTTTCACAAGTGAACAGAAATTAAATGTTTCTCTGTGTAGAGGAGCATTTTTACACCTTCCTGGTTTTCTTTTACTGTAATTTAAGAAAGTTAAATAGTAGTAAGCACATTATTACACATCCATTCTAACTTTTCAAACATTTATTAGAAATACCACTCTAATAAATTTATTTTAAAAGAATTAAAAAACAATTAAGTTTACCTAGTGAAAATCAATACATGAAGGTCTATAGATTACTTCTGAAAAAAAACCAAATCTGAATGTGTGCACCTATGTGCTCCAACCAACCACATGTTCTACACATCAAAAGACCTGACTAAGCCAGTGGACAGCAGTGCCCTCACAACTCATACAGTGGAGATTTTTGGGTCCTCTGTCCAAAAGGGCTTCTCTGTACAGAATTACTTCCACCAGTCTGTGTCACTTGCTAGTGTAGACATCACCTCAATAGCTCTGAGCAATTAATCACTACCCAGTCCAAGGCTGAATCTCCACCTCAGCTCACCATTTGTGTACTTCCATCCTCATTTCTTAACTCAAAGGAGGAGTAAGAAGGAAACCCTGTAAAGATCTTAACCATTTTTATGATCTATCACAGGAAAGTGCACATCCTTAATAAAAAGATATAGTCTGAGGGCCACTATATTCTGCCAGACAGTATGTATCATATAAAGGTTTACTGTATTTAGTTACATGTTGGAGAGCTTTTAAAATCTCTGCAATAGAAACATTTAGCAAGCTATACCTGTTCTTGAGGACTCAAATCAACTTCTGACACGATGTTTTGATTCACCTGACCTCCCTCAGTTTTAAAGGCAGGATTAGTATCTGTTTCTTCTTCAAAATCTTCACTGTAGCTACCTAAAAGAGTAAAATAAACATCAAATAGAATGAATACTCAAGGAAGATAAAGCAGAAAGAGACAGCTATTTCCTTTTCCCCAATGCCTTGTCTAAGAACAGTTATTGCTAATGCTATTCCTTTTATAGAGGCAACACAAAATTTCCAAAACTGAGTGTGGCACTAAAACGACAGTGAAAGTCACACATAATATCTCTAAATTCAAAGGAAGCTTGCCCTGTGATCAGATATGCTTCATCTCCTCAAGGTGCACTTGAACTGACCCCTTTTATTCAATTACTCTTTCTCACTTAGGGGAGAAATGATGTAATTCCAATCCTATAGATAAAGCACTCTGTACATTCACTTTGACAACTCCAGCAGTTTTGAGGCTCAGAATCTGTAATTTGGCTTCTTATGACCTTCTCTGGTGGGCAAAAAGCGACTCTCAAGACTAAGCACTATTTAAAACCAAGTGTGTCAGAGAATGAACTTCACAAGCAAGCCAAAAGCTTTTCCTTCTGTCACCTAGATCCTTTCCCAAGTTTCAGTTCCCTTTTGCTGCATCTCTCCCACTCAGCCCCTGTGGTTACAGGCTCCAGTGTCTCCATCATCTGTAACACTTAAACCTAAAACCCTTGCAAAACACTGGTTCATAATGTGTTCTTTATGTGTTTATGGTTTACACATACATTCTCCTTGTGCTTGGGAAATTCAAGCCTGTCAACAACACCTCTCAAAAGTTCAGCTAAATATATAAATTTGAAAATACAATCCATTAAATTACTTGAAAACACTCTATCACATGCCAGCAATGAGGCATGAAACAAAGAGACATGACAAGTGAAAGACAAATAAACAAGAAATGTAGCATGGAAGTTTCCAGGGGGAAATCAGATAAGAGTAACACTGCAGATTACAGAGACTAAACACAGGCATGAGAAGATGGGACAAGAATACAGATGACAGATGAAACACTGGAGTAAATCAAACATCAAATCAAATTTCAACATCAGGGTTTTTTTTTCATTTATGATTGACACAGTGTTTTTACTACTTCTTTTTTTCTTCTCTTTTTTTTGTCTTTTGGTTTACAATAGATTAAAAATCCACTTAAGAAAAGAAAAAGCACTGAAGCAAGAGTAAACCCCTTGACCCCTCTGTATGAACAGCTACACAGTCATAAATGCAAGGACAGCCTAAAAGGCTGATGTAAGAATTACAGGTAAAATAAAAGATTGTATTACCAGATTTCTCTTCATGTGCAGGTTCTTCCTCTTTTTCAGCATTTTCATTTCTGAGAAATAAAATAAAAATTCTACTGTCTTTTTGGACACCAAATAAATATACCTTTTTTTTTGTAACTCTACACTCTGATACTTCTTATAATTAGTAATAAAAGAAAAGATTGCAATTTGCCCAACCATTCAAATCAAAGGTAAGAAAAGTGGTAAAGTGTCAGAAATTATTAACAAAGTATTTCCCAGCTAAAATTCTCAATTGAATTCTTAAAACCAGTCCCTTTCTGCATTCTCTTCAAGATCTACATTAACTCCTCAAAAACCATTTTTCTCATCAAGGTTTGCCTCCTGTTCTGACCAGGTCATTCTAGATTAACAAAATAAATTAAAAAACCACCCAGCTCTCCTTTCTTTCTCCTTTTCCGATAAAACGGAAGTTCTGTCCCCATCTAAAGCTCTCCAGAATTCTGCCCCTCCAACTGTTTTCATATCAGAAGTTGCCTCTGAACTCAGCATTTTCAGCAACAGCAGCCTGAACTTCCCCTTCATCCATTTCTCTCAGAGATGTTTGAACTCACTTTCACATAACTGATTATAAGTGGGCTGCCCTAGCATATGAAGATTAAGTATCTTTCCTCTAGATTCATTTGTAATATCATGTCTAAAGGGACACAGAATATTTCCTGATCCATTTTCTTGTTATTATCAGTTGTTACCTCTTCATTTAGTTATTCCTTACAATTAAGGAGCTGATTTGTTACTACTGAGTAATGCACAACACTGTGGAGCTACACTCACTCATCACTAAGTCATGCTCTGACTTTTATTTATTAAGCTAATTTCTGTCCTTGTCTTGAAGAAAAAAAGCCAAACCACAATGAACAAGCAAAATCAGGATAATATCCAAAATCTCAGTGGCCATACCCAAGCCACATGTGCCCACTAACACAGTCCACAACTTTTCTTCCCTCTAAATTACCGTACAAATGGTGCTAGTATGACAGAATCATTGGAATCCAGCTCTTTATTTAATCTTGAATAATCAATAGTAGAGGAAGCTTCTCGTTCAAGCTTGGCAAAGAAGATCTCTTTTTCTTCTTGTTCTTCCAAGGTATCCAATCCAACTCCCGTGACACTTTGATTAGGCCCAGAAGCTAAAACTGAATCTAAATTTCGAAAAAGAGAATAAACTGTGTCTGTGCTGTATGTCCACACAGCATAGCAATAATAGTTAACAACAACTACAGACAGACTCATAAAATATTAAAGGTATCAAATCATCACAAACTAGTACTAAGAGACTTCACAACACAGTTAACAGAAGTGAAGAATTCCATCTTGAAATGAATTAAGGTAAACTGCTTTTAATAGTAACTTATTTAGATCTAGTTAACTCGATAAAATGGTTGGGCTCTCAGTTCTCACCATCTGTTTCCAGGCTGTCTCTACTCAAAGAGACAGCATCTCCATTACTTTTCTGAAGCTGCACCTTTTCCACATCCATATTTTCATGACTTTCTCCCACAGGCTGTGAAGTGTTCCGTATCTTGACAAAGGTTCCACTGCCTTCAAGCATTCCTAAGAAAAACATTGCAATATTCTTCACTACCATCTGAATGCTATTTGTATGACACATCAGTCTCCTAGCCTCCTTCCAGAACCACCAGTTTTAATGTCACAATGCAATTGCAAAGATATGCAGTCTCACGAGTCACATTCACCTAATTTCCACTGATTCTATATGTAAATCTTGTTCAATTAATTAAGCTATTATAAACATTATCTTCCTATCTTTTGCATGCATACCTGAAGTTCAGCACAAGTCAAATGTAAAAACCGAGTTACCATCACATTACTCACGAAAGACAATCTCACACACAGACCCTATAGAGAAATTGACCTTTCTTTCTTAAAACCCAGTTCATTTTATTTGATCTACTACCTCAGATCACCATAGATTTTTTAAACTTGCTAAGCCATTGGCTTAGCAGCTACATTTCATTTGTTGCTTAAAGGCTATAAGGAAAAAAATAGTAATCAGAGTCTCCTAAAAGTCACTGATGAACACCTAGTTCTCCCATTCTATATATTTATGCAACTACAACTTGTAGTTGCTTTCCTAATTGTAATTTCACTTTTGTGAGGATTCAACATCACCTTAACAATTTTATGCTGGCTCTCAGGCAGAATGCTACCATATCTATTTCCTTGTGGAAGCCTAAAAACCAGATATTTCAGGACATTCCTAGTTCAAAAATTCCCTTCTTCCTGCCTGCAAAACACACACATTTATACTTAGATTCTGAGTAAGTTCTCATTGGAGAAGGAATAAGAGAAAAGGTGCTTAAGCTTTTTATCAAATGACACATGAAGTTATTTAACAGTTCTCACAGAAGGGAACAGAAATTAAGTCTGTCATTTCCAACATGAATCATCAGTTGGTAACACTCAGAATTTTTTGTTCTGCCTGGCCACATGATGTTGAGACTGTAGCTGTGTCCTTGTACTGAACACACCAGAAGGGGTGAAGACACTGACAACAGCTCATTTCCTGCTGCAGGAGACTGGAGGAGATCCACATATCAATAACACTAAATCAGTCTTCCATGTGCTGACCAAGTGCTTCAGCTCCAGGATCTTCCTCTGTTCTCTACACAGGCCCATGCAAGGACCATTTAAAAATGCCATACTTGCCTAGATCATGACAATGGAGAATCCTTTCCCTTGGGTACTGAAAATGTACTTAGGGTGAGGGAAGGTGGGAAAGTAGGAGTCTCAACACCTTTTCTCTCCCTGCTAGGCAGGCCTCAGCATGTTCATGCTGATTGTAAGAGCCTCCTTTTTAAGAAGCAGATTAGGTTTATTTTCTTGATTTTAATGACAAAGTCCCCTCACACATCTTATTGGGAGGGTAGGTGCGTAAGATTCCACATCTTGGAAATCCACATCCCTGTATCTAACCTCAGCTCTGTCCTCCATATAGAGCTCTGACTGACTTGCCTTGCATGCAACAAATAAATGTCAGAGACATTGTCTAAAGGTCAAGCTTCACAGTTAATGTCTAAATAAATACATATTGCCACACTGAAAAGTAGAAATTGGAAAGCTCAAAGTGCTGAACAGAAGTAAAAAACTACAAATAGCCCATTTCTCAGGTAGTCAAATGCAGTAATTTAAAGTAATTTACTCAGATGGCACTCTATTCCAGTTATCAAGACAGAAAATAATAGGAGTCTGTTTGCAGCTGGGTCACAAGTTTTTTGCAGAGCTTTAGAATAGCCATAATCTCACCAGACCTCCAACACCATATTTTTGAATGAGAATATATTAGCGGAATCAAATGCTAACTGCAACTGACCTCCTATGTAGAGATTTGCATGAAAAGAGAAGCGATTATACAACAGTAAAAAGCCCAGTTAGAATGCTTAATAGAACAAAAGTTTAAAGAAAACATTTTCCTGTGACTTTTTATTTAAATAATCTCATATCCAAGGAAATTTCTCAGCAGATGTACCTGGACCTTGAAGGCTTCACAGGGTTTAGGTAAGCTATCTAATAATTTTTAAATATTTTGCTAGTCAGGGTTTGAGTTAAATCAGAGGTTTTTTTAAAAAGCACCTTTCATAATAATCTGTAAATCATATATTGCTTCTGCAGCCATTAAACTTTGCAACTTAGCCACTCTCAACACCCTGACATAATCCCCATTGCTAGTGAAGGCAAGAATATTTGTTTTTTTCTCACCCTACACAATCTGAACTCTGAGAAACCCATCAAACTTGGAGAAAATATCAACTCATATGGATTTAAGTCTCTTCACTGTGTTTTTGGTTGTTTGAACAGTCCCACAGATTCCAGTGAGGCTAACAAGAGCCACTTGTTTTTGTGGAGTGGGTATTTGTTACTTCTCTTAAAAGCTTCTTAAATAGTTATCTTGAATGCCAAAGATTTCACTACCTGTATGTTTATATGCAACATTTTGTAAGGCTAATGATACATGGTATTCTTTTTTAAAGTACCGTCACTTTAATTTAATTAAGAACCTGAGTTTCACTTTGAAGAGTATTTCTAACTACCACGCTTGCAGAGAAACATTTAAAAACATAAATACAAAGGACTCAAACTGATAGTGACAAACATCTACTCCAAAAAGTATCTTCTTTTTTCCTAATCTGACCAAGCCTATCAGAATTGAGTTGTTTTACCTTTTTAATACCATATAAAATACAGTAAATTTGTTACCCTCAGAATTGTCTGGACTGTCAGATGCGAGGGCTCCTTCTTCTTTGTTTAAGGACGAATCTTTCTTGTCCTTATGAAATTTTTCCAACATTTTGGATTTTGACAAAGCTTTGCTGCAAGATGCACTGGAAGATTTAGAGGGAACTACTTCTAAGTATATATAAACATTATAAATTTGAATGCATAGTGGACAGGGAATAAAGAGGAGAATGAGATGTGAGACTTCAAAGTGACACTACTTCTGAAAAAGTAATACAGTTCAGTTTCTTGTACATTGAATTACCTCTAATTTTCTACCTATAATTAAAAACTAAAGTTAATACTTATAACTTCTGGAAATAAAACTACTTTTTTCCATCCTTTTTTTTTATTTTTAAAAAGATTCTTGATCCATGTATACTTTGTATTCAATTACACTGTTCTAGGAACTCAATAAATGACCTGAAAACAATGAAAAGTAGTAAAACTACTACAACAGTAAAAGGTTTTTACTATGGCGTTTGAAAGAAAGCATCTAGACTGGTTCAAAGAAAAGTGGGAAAACATAGGTATGTAAGTATAAATTACTACTGTCTTTGTCAGATGTAAGAACTGCCTTTCTTTGCTCAAACCCTTGTGGGGACTTGCTCAGCAGCCAATACAACAAATGCCTTCCATTCACATTAGCAGAATTAAGTTTTAGACAACAGCACCTATGCTGAGAACTGCTCTCATGATCAAAGAACCACAGAATGGTTTAGGTTGGAAGGGACCTTAAAGATCATCCAGTTCCAGTGCCCCTTCCATGCGCAGGGACACCTTTCATTAGACCAGATTTCTCAGAGCCCCATCCAATCTGGCCTTGAACACTTCCAGGGACAGGGCATCCACAGCTTCTCTAAGCAACCTGTTCAGTCCCTCACCACCCCTACAGCAAAGAACTTCCTCCTAATACCTAATCTAAACCTACTCTCTTTCAGTGTGATACTACTCCCCCTTGTCCTGTCACTACACACTCTCGTCAAAAGTCTCTCTCCATCTTTCTTGCAGGCTCCCTTCATGTACTGCAAGGGCACAGTTAGGTCATCCTGAAGTCTTCTCTTTTCTGGGCTTAACAAACCCAACTCTCTCAGCCTTTCCTCATACAAGAGGTCCTTCACTCCTCTAAACCATCTTAGTGGCCTCCTCTGAACTCGTACATGACAGCTACACTACAGCCTTTATATACCAGATGGTCTGTGTTAGATTTTGCCATGTTGAAATTATCACAGTGGAAGAGGCTTCAAAATTGAATACTTCAGATAAAACTCTTAAGTTATGGGTCTTTTGAGTTTGCCTTGACACAAGAGAGAGCAGTCTAGGACATCAAGTCAGCTACTTCTGCTATTTAGAACAGGAGTACAGGGATATGTGACCAGAACTTAACACAGCTCAAACATCCAAGATCCACTGGATCCATACTGATACAAACCCATTCTGATACAATGCATAGGTTGTTTATTCTCTTGACTGATGTGTAAGTTCACTAGCAAGGCACTACTTCTCTAGATCTATATTCTCCCACATTTACTGGGAAATTAAAAGTGTTGACAGCATACCATCTATTGTAAATAATGTAAACACCTGATATCTTTTAAAGCAGTAATTTGAAATAACTACAGAGGTCCTCCTATTGCTCATATTTCAAACACTAATCCTAATTTGAGAAATAAATTAATGTTAAGTATTTATCTCCCAGATTGAGATGCCTTCCAGCCATTCTATGCAAATGAGGCTTATGAAAACATATAACATACATTCTCGAGAGCTGCATATACACTCATGAAAACTAACACAGGGAGATGATCTATAATCTACAAACTAGATCACCAACACGATCCAAAGACCAAGTGCCAAATACTTCATTGTCATGGCTCTCCAAAACATTACTGATCTGCTTGTATTTAACACCACTGCCACATTTAAATCAGGACAATTAATTGCTGTTGTCTTTTATACAGAAATATTTAATGGATCAGTGCTTATAATTCCTATTTATTTGCTGGAGTTTCTTTTCTGATAACATAAAATGACTCACATAAAATGCTGATTCTAAAGTTACACTGACTAAAATAATCCTGCAGATTAAACAATTTAAGCTTTTATTTTATACCAACTGCTGTTTCCACTCCAGGGACAGCATGCACAAAGCAGCACAGTTGTCAGCAAAGGGAAAAGAAAAACGTCAACAGAAAATAAGTAAAATGCTTATCTGTCTGCTGTCTTTGAAATTAAACAAGTAAAAAAATGGATATTAATATTTCTCAAGTATGAAATGCAGGAAAGTGTTAAACACCTGCGTAGTACAGGTGAGAGCTTTTCGTTCAGATTTTCGAAATTATTTCCCCCTTTCCCCATACTGACATTCAATTCTGTCTGTCCTACTACATCACTATATGTAGTGATACATGATACTACAACAATTCAGCAAAAGTTCACATAGTTATTAGTTTCTTCTGAAAATGATAAAAGTAGTATGTGGCAGCTTGGTCAAATGGACAGTTTGCTAAGGATTTTCTATAGGAAACACTCCAGTAATACAAGGTTGATACTGGATAAATATATCAAAATATGTTTAATCAAATACCAGACTGGGAATCTGAATGGGGACTCTTTAGTTCTGTATTTTCCACTACTTCAGCACGGCTTCCTGTCAGTTTCTTCTCTCTTCTCACTTTAACAAATTTTATTTGAAAATCTTGAAAAGACAAACAGCAGGAACAGACATGCAAGCAAGACAGGACAGGAATTCTTAGTATCCAATTTTTTTTATCATTTAAATGACAAAAGCAAGTAGAAAGGATATTACCTAGGTCTCTAACCTGTCCAGTATGGGAGACAGTGTCTTGAATCATAATTTGCACATTTGTTTAAAGCTGAAGAACAAATAGTTTAAACGTGCCTAGAATAACTAGTGGAATTATTTTAAAAAGTATTTTATACTTCTCAGTGAAATAGGCTATTAGTTTAACTCTCTACCTATTTCCTGGCACTTCTGTAACAAGATGCCTTGGGAAAAAAAAAAAGAATAGACAACAAGTATGTGTAGAGCACAAATTTTATCTTCTTCTCTTGGTCTTTCAAGAAAGCATGATATAGATAATTAAGTAACTCAAAATCAGAACCTCAAACTGCAAGCAACATATCAGCATGAAGCTTATTATCCAGGCTTTCTTCAGATAACATGACTGCTACACAGTCACACCCAAAGACATCACCTTATACATACAGAGCAGGCATTTGTAAAGAATGCAGTGCCACACTGTGGGTGAAGGTAAGACTCATGCATTTATAGAAGTTTGATTCATGATGATGAAACAACTTTAAAAATACTATTTCTATTAGCTGACAGTCTATTGATTATGTCCTATCTGCAACCAACATGAAGGTTCAAGCCTAGAAGGACACACATAGATCTCCACAAAATTTTGAAGCATGCTGACATTACATTTTCCAGAAATTAAATTCAGCTTATTTAACATGAAAAAATTTCCTGTTTGTTAGCATCACTGCAGTGTTATTATTTTCTCCCATAGGAAATTATTTTGCTATTGAGGGAATGTTTACATATAAAAAGAACTACAAGTCTAAATCATCATCTTTTCAGTCATCCAGTGTAGTAACTTACATCGCAAGGCTGCTGTGCCACCAATCACTTTTAAGAGGTCTGAGCAACACACTGCACAACATATACACGCTGAGAATATTAGACATGGCAAAATGGTATTTGACAAAATACTTGGAAGCACGTAAGACAAACAGAGAGATACACAGAGGAAAACATGAGCAGTTCTGGAAGCCTATCCATAGTGAATTCCTTACAGTCACCCAACCTGTCATTTTAGAACACCACAAATACATCTATGTGAACTAAAATTAGAGCCACATAAAACTGCAGAGGAAAACTCAATTTATCCCAAAGATGGCCAAGGTGGTCTCTGCAAATGGCTCTCTTTTGATGCTAGGTTAATTGCCCTACAACTAGACCCTACCTTGCAGAAAGGCATTCATCATAGCACATATTTTGCAACTGCTACCATGTGCAAGTGCCCAGTGTGACAAATGTAACCCTTTCCTCATGGGATGACACAACCAGGAGATCCACTTCATGCCAAGGAGTTACCACCTTCTTGCCAAGACAGAAAGAGGAAAGCCCTTGAGTAGGAATTAGAGGCCCCTCTGCTCGGCAATATTAAAGCAGTAGGTGGGGTATGGCTTATTGCATATGCTCCATGAGCGTGGTATTCCACACAGAGTGTGACAGAGCAGTAAATGAAATAAAGCTAATAATCTGCCTGGCAAAAATGGTGCTCAGGGAAGAATTCTGTGCACAGATCTGGCACATTTGGCATATACTCCTATATTCTCAGTTTTGTTATGTCAAACTTCGAAGATGTTGGATCTTGAAGGCAAAATGTGTTACACACAGATTACTTTCAACTCCCTCCAAAAGAACCCAAAAAACAGCCCCTCATCAACAGTATGAATATGAACAGACCAGCTTCTTTTGCATGTAAATTGATTCCATACTGGCAAAACTGAGTAAGCTCACCTTCTGAATGCTTTTCTGTTAAAAAAGAAGCTTTTCTTAAGAGAGACCTTAGGAAGTTTACCAGATATTTCATACATCAGTAAATTGTAGATCAAGTTTGTTTCAGTTCTAATAGCTTTACCTCTAGTTAACCTGCAGAGCTGATAAGATATTCTTAATTTTAAAAATGACAGTGGTGGAAATAGTTTGGATGGAACACCTCGACATAATCACATTGTTTCTTGCGATTCTGTTTTGAATTTTACTTAAACCACACAAGCATTGTTCTCTAAAACTTGTAATCACCCTGCCCTTTAGGAACCTATTCCAGTGTGTTTTCTTCCATAAGAAGTACCAAAATTGGATTGCCTCAAGATTCTCAGAAAAAACCACGGAAAACATGCTAAACTTCTAAAGTCACCAGAAAATTTTCTTTGATAGTATGTAGAAAAACGAGGCCATGCTAACCTCTTAATTCTCACATTGCCCCTGCAAGATCACTCCATCCTTACATTATTTGCAAAGCTGTAAGGAAATCATCATATCTCACAAGCACCTGATAAGAACTTTCTCCTATTCCTCTGAGTTTTACATCAACATCTTAAAGGGCCAGATAAGAAGCTCAGCTACCACCTATTAGGATTAAGCCTAAATGGCACAACTGCTGACTAGGATTTGACTCCTCACGAAGCCAACACTGACAGGATACAGCTAGTCTTAAAATCTGAGACTACCAGCAGTATTTTAACTCTGTCAGAAGAAAAAATGATTTTTGTAACTTTCTGTTAAGGTCCACTTGCAATTAATACAAATCATGAAAATTAAGAAACCACCAGTTACTACAAGAAGAAGAGGGAATCACCCTGTGGAAACTCACTACCCATAGGCTGTACTACCTAACAAGAAGACAATGTATAAATTAAAATATAGAGGTGGAAAGCTTGCAAACAATTATATATTTTCTTCCAGAACTGTGACCATGTCAATACTGAACCAGCAATCATGTCATCACAGCCCACTTTGCCTTGAGCCACAGTTCTTGACATGGGAAATGTTGAGAATACTGAAGACATACATCTTGGATTCAGCTGGTGTTGAAAAGTTTTTCTGTGCTTTTCCAACCTACTACAAATGTTGCAGTTAGCGTGTGTTTATACAAATTGGTCTTTTTCCACTACAGTTTTGAAAACAGAAAGCTATAAAAAGTAAGTGCAAAGAACAGGTTGGCTACAAAACACATATACCAATATTTCTGCAGAGTTTGTAAATTGTATTTTCTAATTATTTCACTATTTATAATGTGTTTATTTTTTACAAGTTTTATTAACTCAAAAGCTACAGAAAAAAAACAGCCAACAGCTTGCATACAGCTTGAATATGAACTATTAAAAAATACAATTCTATTTGACCCTTATGCTTTACAAACTTGCACTGTAACATTCTAAAACACTTGAGTGGCATCAGTTTAATGTGAAATCTGAAAAGGCCTAACACGCAGTAGGAAAAAGAACTAGCCTGACCCCCTGTGGCCAAAACACTGCAAAACTAAATTTACCACCATCATCCGAATCTTCCTCAGATAACCACCATGGCACTGAATCCTTTTTCTTCTTTTCTTTTTTCCTGGACTGTCCCAATTTCTCAAGAATACTGGACTTTTTCTTTGAATTTCCAACTGAATCATCTGAAAGAGACTGAATCAATTGCATACAAGATTAAAGAGAGCTTTTACATTTTTACATTGTTTCAGCCACTCAATTCTGGACTTCTGAGCCCACATGCCTCTCATTACTCCCCACTGTTTATCTTTTTTGCAGATGCATGACAAAAATGATTAAGAAACAATGACTACATTCATGTGGCATAATACTGCATATTTTAATAATCCCACTGCCAGAATTTGGATATATTAAAAGTTGATTGCTTCAGAGAATGTATGTTCAAATGAACAGCATAATCAGCTCTTTTTCAGTTAGTTAAGACATATAAGAACCAAAACTCTAACTACATCCCTGAAGATAATGAAGTAGAGCAGAAACAATTTTGCCTTGTCCTTGCTTTGTACATGAACACTATTATTAATATTCTAAAAATAAACTAGCAACTATGTGCACTAGCAACATTCTAGCTGCCAGCAAGTCAGATATCAGAAATTAATCTTATACTTTGTATTCATGGAATGTAATAGAAATGCCAGAGCCATTTCTACCCAACTGTGTATTAAACTTTCATATGTGTTAGTCATCCATGCTGATTTTGACTGATGGCTTAAATCAATGGAAAAAAAAAAAATCTACGAGTATGGACACCATATGAATTCAAGTTACTGAAAGGTAACAGGAAGGAAAAGACAACTATCCTCTACTTTTTTCCTTTAATAAAGCTCTTTGTGGCCTACAGCAGGCTCAGAGCCACAATCAGCTATCCACACATTAAACAAGGAAATATTCATTAAACTAGTGCACTGCAACCTTACGTTCTACATATTCTTTGTGCAGCAAAATGGGGTTAAAGGGAATGGAATACTTTTAATCTAAATTTTTAGCTACAACTGTTAAAACCAACTGTCCCAAAGTGTCTTAAAGAATATAGTGCACAGTTAGCAAAAGCCATAAATGGTAAGAAACAAAGACTTCATGTATGAAATGAATCACATGGGAAAATTTCAAAAGCTTCATTTTTGTAATAGTCACAAATAAGAAAACATGGTAACATAAACCCAATATTAGAGGCAACAGAATTGGGGATACTTAACATGTGAAACGCAAGGGTATGTTTTATTAAAACAAGCCTCTGCCACCCACTGCCTCCTATTACATTAAAAATACTGCCATAAAAGCCTACCTTTACTATATGACTAAAACTTCAACTTCTCTGGGCTTAACAAGAACATTCAAAAATCAAATGGCAATTATATAAAATTATAATTTAAGGAAAAATAATTGTAATAAAATATTAGTATCTCTGATCAAGAACATCTTTAGAGCTTTCAGTTTCACTAGAGAAAACTAAATGCCTGTCATACATCTCAGAAAGAAAGAAGTGCTCTGAGCCTTGCACTTTAATAAAACACAATTTTAATAAATTATGAAACTGCTAGACAACAGGATGTATTGCAATTTCTCTAAGTTGGCTCTGTGACACAGAACAAAACAGCTTTAGATTTCTAACAAATATGCCATAAATAACAATTTCCTAACACTAGTCACAAGTACTAGTGCCATTGTCCCCAAAGGTCAGACTGCCTCCTGCTAGCTGGAAGCACCGACAGGGGCTTGATGCAAACTCTGTTATCACCTGCTGTTTCTTTTACAACCAACAGTATCCTCTGCTCTGCAACTTCAGTGAGGCTCATACTCCTCAGTGGATTGTAACTAAAGAACCTGCAACTCCCACAGGTTGTGCTCAAGTTCTGGAAACTTTCCATGTCCAGCCATCTTGTCAACTGCAGACAGTAAAGCTGCAGCAGCTGGGAAAGAAATGCTGACACAAAAATAATGGTGCATTTTTCCCAACACATCAGTTGTCTCAACAGCAAAACTCCTGATTTTTTTTCCTTCCTTTGAAAAAAAAAGGTCAATCAATCATCAATCAACTTTCTGGACTCATAATGACTTAGCACCAGTAAGTGGCACCAATTTCTTCCTTTCCCTCCTCCATAAGACAGCCTCAGCCTTTCAGGAACACAGACACACAAAAAGTGTCCATTGTTTAAACTCAACATAAATAACAGCCAGAAGAGACAGTTTTAAGAACTAGAACAAGTATATGGCACATCATCAGCTTACCACCTCCTTTGCATGTGAAAGAACTTAAAAAAGATAGGTAACACAGAATTTGATCTAAAAGACTCAGACTTTCATGACCAGTTGTCCTAATTAATTCATGAAACCAGTATTTTTCAATTAAATAAGTCTACTTCAAAATATTCTTTTCTTACACAATAATATATTAATCTGTTTGATCTTTTAATAAAAACTTAAAATGTTTCTCAAACACGGCTTAATGTGTGATGTTTCTCTTCCAGATACTATTCTACAGATACTCTAGTAAAGATGGTATAGCCTTTCCTTTTGAAAGTCTTCCTTCTCAAGGATCCATGAATATCAAGTAGGACAAAGGTCAACTGAAAATACTGGAAGCAGACAACGGCTTTTTCACAACATTGCTTTGGGTCATCAAAAAGAGGCAATTAATTCAATTAATTGAAGCACTGTGTATTAGAAAGACTTCCTCACGTTGCACGTCCCAAGAGACCACAGCCAACAAAGCAAACACTGAAAACCTGCAGCTAAACCAGCATGACAGATGATGCTTAGAGGAAATCCAATCCAACAACAGGTGAAGCACACCTAAACAAGATACTGATGGTGAGGAGTGGATGGACCACGGGAACACAGACAGTGGAGGAAGAAGGATTATGGGAAGAATTATGGACGACAACAGGCTGTCTTGGCAAGGGGCTGGGAATAAGCATAACCAGGCAGAGGGAATCATTAAAGGATTTATCCTACATGCAGTCATTGTTATTACACATTTGTGCTTCCTTCTGTATAATGATAAGAATCTAGAAAATCCACTGATAGCTTTTAAACTTCACTGTATATGCCAAAAGACTTAGTTTAATCCTCACATTAGACCTGCATCATCCAGCTGTATATACAGTCTTTCTTTTAACTTCATATGTCTTAATCACAAACATACATACACAGCCTCACCCCAAACACAGATTCATTAGGAGTTACTTAAAAGGGAAAAATCCTGCTCCATTTCCTCTTTGAAAGGCTTGCTTAAACAATGTTAAGTCTTCCCCAAACTACTGAGAAACAGATTTTACTATTGCCTACCCATTGTGACACTCTCAACACGAACATCACCTACAGAGAGATTTCAAGAAATGGAGCACACCAGTTTCTCATCTTTCTAATATTAAAAAGGCCAAACACTTTTTATAAAAAACAAAAGCAAGGAAAAGGACATAGCAGAAGATGCATGTGTAACAATAACAGAGAGTAGATAATGTCATTGTTATTTCAGTCAGTATCTAAGTGGCAAAAAACACAATGAACATTTTTAAGAACTGGATTAGCAGTTTGAAAACAGTTTTGGATTGAAATGACAAAAAAAATTAAGACATGAATTGTTAAAGTTACATTCTCTAGGACACTCCAAATGCCACTTAGAATAATTCAATAGTTATTTGGACTTTTTTTTTTTTTTAATAAGCATTCTCAATGTGGGCAATAGCTGAGGAGGAAGAAGAGCATGTCAAATGAGGAATAAAATACTAGAAGCAATCACATGCAGAGTTTTCACAGCTGTGCATAACAAATAGAAGAATAAAACCCCTTTCTCTTCCCCAGAACAACTCCCTTTGTAACAACAGTAAGTAATGAATTTTGAAGGAAATGTAAAGACTAGTTTTCTAATTTTACTAACATTAATGATTTCAGTGAGTTCAAGAGTGCTAACTTAGTTACAGCATTAAATGGAATTACTTTTCACAAGTCACTAAATTGTAACACATTAAATTGTAAGTCTACTTTAAAAAAGTTTCAAGCCTACATTACATATAACAGAGACTCCAGAAATGTTCTCTGCCATCACTAGTTATGCTTATATACAGGATTAAAATCTAGCAAAGGCCTTATGTAGCAGTATTTATGTTTTAGGGTTACCACACTGTGTGTCTGACAGACCAGAGGGAAGTTCTGAAATTGCAGGTCTATTTGCATCGAAAAAAACATACCTAGTCAGGGAATTTAGATCATGTCTGATAATTCTTAGCTTAAGCCAGAACCCACAGACCTGCATGATTTTGCAGTACTCAAAACCATGAAGCACCATGAGGAATTAAAGGAATTTAATTCTAAGCACTACAACATGCTTCATTTTACACAAGAATTTTTTAAAACAATTCAGTGAGAGGAGGCATTGCACAGAAAAATAAAGAAATTTTTAAATGTAGCCTGTGGTTATATACAATGAGAGTTTTTACCTCATTTTCAATTATACATCAATTTGAAGCTTTCAGTACTAAGCAGCACCAACAATAAAACTGAAACAAAAATCAAGAACCAAGGGCTCTTTCTGAACATACAATCAGGCAATGACAAAATATTTATTTCATTACAAAATTGTTCTCTTGATTTCAATATAGCAAAATAGTATGAATTTAGCTTAGCAATTAGACCTTGCAAAGACTCATACATAAGAAAGCTATGTTAATTACGTGATAAAAGCACAGGTGAATATTACATTTTATATTCTTCCATACTCAATTTTCCCCATTTTTTAATAGAGAATAGGGATGTAACCTTGCTCTCAAACATACCTCTTTCAGAAACTCTTCAAATTGCTCATCTAATTCTTCCTTTGAAAATCGATGAGCCATAACTTGCAGCTGGATTTTACCTTCCAAACAACTGAGTCTAAAAACTAAAATTTAAATTAAAGTTAGTTAAATGCATCCTGAAATTGATGTTACCTAGTGATTTGCTTGAATAGAGCTATAAGCAAAAAAACTCCAATCCAAAACTTGAGAGATGACAAACACCATTTCCCCATTCCTTACAAAACTATTTACTGAATGACAAAATCAGTGCAAACGTACCTAGATCATCCAAATTCCTTATAAGTAAAATACTCATTTCCAAAACACCAGCTTCAGCATTTAAACTTTGAGGGATAAATAAAATATGATTCACTTCAGCATCTTTACTTTTTTTTTTTCAAAAACCAGCTCTCTTAGCAACCCACAATTAAGCATTTTATTAATAATTAAACGAGAATCTACTGCAGTAATATTTCCATTTTAAGGGCTTTTAAGTCCTTTCTATGTTTCTTCTCCAACACTGGGGACATCTGGCATTGTTAGTTTTGTTTCATCATCTCTGCTGTGCTTTGGATTTAGTAAATAATAAACATATGAATACATTTTTAAGGTTAGGCACTTGGTTTGATCTGCCCTGACACAGAAAGCCAGTGCCACTTGCTTTTTCTCTCCTTCCCCTAAGCCTGCATCAACTTCTCAGATATAAAATATGCCCCACAACCAAAAGGCTGCACAACTTTTGTGTATCACACTGCTCAACACATATGGCTGCCTTCAAAACTGCATATGTATGGCAGCGCTAAACTGCACTAGCATCTTCCAGGCTGAGAAGTGTGATATAAACATAAAAGGGCCAAACATTTGCAAAAGTACTTTTACCATTAAATAAAACTTCTCCCAGTATGGAGCCCACTCGGTACACAGGACTGTTACCTACCTAGTAAATTGATTTTGACAGGCGAGTTGTGACAACTGTTTCCTGCTTTCACTCCTTATCCATCCATAGACCACCCGACACTTTGGCTTTGGCAGTTAAAAAAGAGAAAAAAAAAAAAAGTTATATAGCAGACTGCCCAGGCGTTCAATTGAGCAAGATATCCTTATGTAAGCATTTGGACAATATCTCTGAAAACATGGTAAGGAGATTAAGAATGTTACCTCTCAGGGCACACACAATCCAGTATCCTTTTATACTTTCACATCAAAGAACACTTGATGTTAAACGCAGGATGCTTTGGCAATTTACTAACTGTGCCAGCTACTCTAGCAAGTGGGGAATATTTAATTCTAGCCTTGCCAGAAAAACTTGAGTGATTCTTCTGACATTATCCGTACTTCTTCCTACATTAGAATGACGGTTTTCTTCCTACCTTATAATTACATCTTTTATAAAAACTAACATGTAACTTAAAGACAACAAACACGTTTACAATTTCGGTAACAGAAGACCATAGGCAAACATTAACTTTAGCAAATATACTTTTCAGCCACGTCTTCAGACCTGGCGGCTCACAAATGACTTAGTGCACGAAACAAAGGCGGCACTTGATGGGATATATGCTACAACACAGCGCAAAAAGGCGGAAGTTTTGAGGAAATATGGCTAAACCACGGGGATGGAGGAAATCTTAAACAACCTAACACATTTCACCTAACCTTTTAATCATCCCAGCCGGGACCTGATCCTCCTCCGGCTTTCCCTGGAGCACACGCACGGCTGGCGCACGGCAGAGCGGGGGCTCGGGCACGGGCGGGCGGGGCTCGGCTCCAAGGCCCGACGGGCGCCCCGGGGAGCAGCAGGGGAGGGAAGAGGATGCGGGTCAGAGCCGAGCGCTGCCCCGGGCGCCGGGCGCCTACCTGCACCGCGCCGGAACCCGCTCAGCCGCAGCCGTCCCGCTCGCCGGCGGCGCGGTTGCCCGGGAAACCCTCCCGGCCACCGTCCCGCCCGCCCGCCCGCCAGCAGGGACCGCGCCACGTGATTCCGCCAAATCCACCCGCTTCCCTCTGCTCTGCCCACCCCGNAACAAGAGTAGGAGTCCGCGCCACGTGATTCCGCCAAATCCACCCGCTTCCCTCTGCACTGCCCGCCCCGCCGCGGGACACACGTCATGGGGAGAGCGGGCCCCGGTGGCCACGCAGGACGGGAGGGGACGGGCGCGGGCGCCATGCCCGCCGCGGGACACGGGGATCGGCAGGGGACAGGGACGAGCGCGGGCGCCATTGACGGGCGGCAGTGGCGGGGGGGGCCCGGGCGTGCGGAGCGGCGCCCCCTGGCGGGTGGTCCCTGGGCGGTCAGGGCCGGACGGGGCTGAGGGAATTTCCATGTCCGAGCGTTCAGAAATGCGCCTGGCGTCACACTCGCAGCCCCTGAGCGGGGACCGAAGCCCCTCAGCAGCTCCAACACCCCGCGGTCACACGGTCGGAGCAGGTTTCCTTCCGCCTCGACCCCAAGCACTTCTCCAGAAGTCGTACAACTGATCTGTAGGAAAAGCAACAAGGAAAGAGTTAAAAGTGTGTTGCGTTCCCTCATGCAAGGGTCAAAATCAAAGCATCCCTTCTCTCTTTTTCACAGAAATCCCTTTCTAAAGTTTTCCTAATGTTTCAGCCTTAGATGTCGGCCGTTGTGCTTTTAATGCTTTTTAGCACATCTCTGGAAATGTTTAAAGCACGCGAGGAAATTAATGACCCCTGTTTCCCTGACCACTGCCTCTCAAATAACCACAGAACAATTGTAGTCTGTGCTTGCATGTGCTCTCCAGCGAGGGTCTGTCAGTCGTGTTTGTTGTGAGAGTCACGTTGCTTCAGGAATTTTTATGCCAGCATTTAGTAAATGGCAAAATAAAACAAGTTCATTTAAGAATACAAATGGACATTGTTCACACACATGCATTTTGATTCCCTGTTCAGCAGATTTGGAACGAAAAGATTTTGAAAGGAAGTTTTCTTCAACGAGTGTTGGATACTCATTGCAAGTGAGAAACCAGTTCAAGTCCTATTACTGCCTCTCATTTCCTGTTAGCTTCAGAGATAAAGACAGTGCTTCCAATATGGCCTTTATGTATCCCAGATTTTTTAGATGCTAGTATAAATTATAGTTTAAATTCAAAGCAAAGAATTATGGGCTCTGTATTTTCCCCACAAGTCTATAGGAATTACTTTGCTAAAGGTGCTATAGCACTTCTTTCAATCAGGGCTATTGTCTGCAGATGGAGTATTATATTTCCATTTGCAAAGTTGTTTTTTTTTTTTTTTTTTGTCTTTATGTGCAGCTTCTGCTGCTGTCTGTGGGAAATGTGGGAGCTGATCAAGGACAGAATGCCCACATAAACTAATATACTAGAACAATTTGTTACACACGACAGATGGTGAAAACATCAATTTCCAACATTTACTCTTTTCTCTTGTCACGTGAAGAAGCATGGAGTGAGGCATGAGAATTTAAAAAGAAATATGGAAATTAATTAAAAGAATGCCAGTCATGCTTCATGCCTTGATCCTGCTCAGATTTAAGCCAATGCAAATTTTACTATTAACTTCAAAGTGATAACTGTGACATCACTCATTGATCATGAGAGTTACTTCATATACGATCAAATAATCACATCAAGGGCTCAGTTCTTCAAGCTGTTAAAAAACTGTTGCACATTGAAGCTTTTCTGTTTGCAGAAATATGTTCAAAGAGCCTTGTACAAAGTATAGAAAAATGTGCAGAGGGATCAATGCTGTTGGAAACCTCAGTGCCCATATGGGAAAGAAAAAAACCTAAACCACTCTTGATGACTGTGGTGGAGAGGAGGCATTGCCTGGTGTTGAAATGTCATCCAGTGCATTCAAATAATATGCACAATAGCCACTTAAAAGATTTTCATTTTCTTCTAATGCCAACAACTGGTTGGCATTAGAAGGAAAACAAGCAGTTTTCTCAAGAGCTCTTAACAGCAGAACTTAAAAAATGGGAGAGTGAGGCTAGCCATGAATTTCAGCCAGGAACATGGCAATTTGGGCAGCAGTGCTAATAAAGCAGAAGGATGGATGCAAAATCTAAAATAGATCCTGCTGGACAGAGCCCCAGATTATAAGGTAAATTTCAGGCTCTGCTGACATGGGTGGGAAGCCTTTGCTGACTTCTATGAAACCATATTTTGCTGCTGTAGTCATTGGCTTCTCATGTAAATTTGTAGCATGTGTACACATAATACATATGTTTTTCTTGCTAAACAGCAAAAATATGAGGCTTCGTGGATTATTATAGTAATTTCCAAAGATTAATAGCAAAATTAAAAGGAATAAACTATCCACACGTTTGTTCTGTTGTCTAATTTCAGTTTTGTATCATCCATGAAAGTCAAGGGGGAAAAGATATCAAATAAAAAACCAAAAACCTCTGCCACATTCACTTTGGCTGAGGCATTGCATCAGATAATATTTCAGTACTGAACTTGCAAATATGTGAAATACGAGATTATGATAATAAATATTTCACCATATTCTTAGTTATGTTTTTTTAAGGGTTAACAGTTTCCAATTGGATCAAAAGCAAACAAACAGTGGTGGACTAAGAAGTTAAAATTGCATCCTCTGTGTATGCTCACCGTGATGAGACTTCCTTAAGTGACGATGCAATAAAAGCCTTTTCCAGTATGCACATCAGAAAAAAGAAGAGTCTTCCATAACTAGAAATTGCACAGAAAATGAAAGGAATTGCATGGAACTGTATTCCATGTGGAAGAAAATGGTAGTCAAATTAGGATTCGTTATGAAATAGTTCACACAACTATAATTGCAGTTTAAAAGAGCATTTAAAATACTTTCGCTTTTGGTTCACTGCAGGTCTCATTTTGTCCCGTCACTGATAAAAAGTCCTCAGATCCCAAGGGTTGGATTTTTGGTTGATTCAGTTACAGTAGCCTGAACTCAGCGTCTCACCATGTGGGTTTTTTCCATCATGAATTTTCTCCAAGGGCTGAGAACTAAATTCTGTGTCATGTTTCAGATTATTCCAGAGACTCAGACTGGTTACAAATCTTATTTCTTCTTGCATCCCTTAAAGGGAGACACAAAGTTTGGAGTTTGGAAGCTGGGCTGTTGCTGGCTATTTCCTGTTTTCTGGAAGTTAGCAGACACACACTGTTTCTCATGCTTTTTGAAAATGGATCCTCCCTCTGGCTTATTTGTGTAAATGTTTAATTGCCTTAATGTTGTGCCCTGTATTGCCAGGTTTTCAGTTTCTCTGGAAGAGTGCAAAGTTGCTGTAATTACTGGCTGCAGGAATATATCCTTCACCATCACAGAGGAAACTCTCCTATCGCCAACAACTGTAAGCAATTAAAAATTCTTTCAAGAGGGTGATTGTTTGCAGTCAATAATTAAAGGTGCTTATCACTCTCTCAGATTAAAGTGCATTTGCCAAATTTAACACTGCTTTTTCTTTCATTTCCTCAGTCTCTATAAAGTTGTTGGAAAACATTGCTCCACTGTGTAATCCAGCTAGTGGAGCAAGATCCCTTTTGTTGCTGTTGAGAAATCCTGGGAAAATTATTGTGTAAAGATAGATACAAATATGGCTGGTTTGACTAACTAGCGCTTTTTATTTACTGTAATGACCCTGCCCTGTGCCTACTGAAGGTCCTTCTTCGCCAGTGAAAATTCTCAGTTCTTGGCATCAGGCAACATACTTACAATTCCTACTCTGTGGGATGGGAGAAACAACATGGGTCACTTCCACCTGAGATCATTTGAACTGCAAACCCTCATCTGCCTTGAAGATTCTCCTTTGCATATGGAAAGCTTCGTAATAAGTTTTTCTCTTTGTGTGAAAGCACACTGCATGTGTTTTGTTCAGAAAAAGTTAAGGTAAATATTTTTATAAAAATTTACTGGTGGCTTAGGAAAGATCAAACTCAGAAAATTCTGCAGAGAAAAATTAAGTATTCTGATTTATTAAAATTTTTCAGATCTGTAACATCTTTCGTTGATCCCGACAACATATCTGCTTAACACTGGCAGGAATGTTAGCTTTGCATTTCAAATTTTCACTTGGTTATTTTTAGTTCTTCTGAAGCCTGGGAAATAAGAAATATAACCGCTTTGAACAGTCTGAAAGAGCCAACTCTAGAAGGGCCTCTGAATCTGATTAGATAAAACAACAAAGAGGTTCTGTTAGGGCAGAGGCAGGAAGAACTAAGGTGGGTGGCAATATCTGTCATAACTCAGGGGAAATGTAGCCTCAAAGCACTCAAAAGTGGGTGAAAAAAATAACATAAGCAATAGACAACTTTCCCACATCTTAGGTCACTCTCCAAATGCAGTTTGAAGAACTTTCTCTGCACTCCACTTTTTTTTTTTTTTTTTTTTTTTTTTTTTTTTTTTTTTTTTTTTTTTGGTATTTTTAAAGTACAATAAACAGCACATGCATGTGTGTTTATATTAAAAACCTGATTTAGGGGAACATCATTTCTCTTCAGATAAGTATCTGAAAAAGTACAGTGTGGCAAGTACAATTAGATTTGTTGGTACAGAAACGGTATAAGATCTTAAGGGACAGATTTGTAATTTTCAATGTTTTTCTCAGAAAATTAGGTAGCTTAGAGATGGACACAGGCGATTTCTGTCCTAAAATACAGCTAGTCATAACACCACTTTTTTCCTACTGTCCAGAAAAAGAATAAAACTGTTGTGTTTAGTGCAACTGGGAGGCGTTCAGATTTTGGGTGGGCTTGATTTAAAAATGATCTGTTATTGGAGGGGTGAAAACCTGAAACACCCACTCAGCCAAGGATTGTGCTTCCCTTCATTCACTGTAGGATGCTTATCCTACAATGGATATGGACAAGGGGTTGGAGGAGATCGTAAGAGAGATTTGTGCATTTCCTCAGGAAAGTCAGTGAAAATGTTTTCAAAGTTGCTGTGCATCCACAATGTTGAGCTTTGTCTATGTCAAAAGCTGGGAATGTTACCTGTTTGAAGCCCACTGCTAAGTATGCCCCAAACTAGTCCTGCAGCTGAGGAATGTGGTGCTTGTTCCTCATATTGGAAGCATATAAGAAAAGTCCCTCCAAACTTTCTTTCCCTGTGTGTAACTGTGGCATTCCTCCAGTAATCCCAGGTCTGTCTCCCATAGGACAGACGTAATGTGAAACAGGAGATGCATACAGTTGTGATAACTAATGTTAATCCAACACCAGTTTGCACTGTTCCAGAGGTTCAGCCCCTGTGCCAGGCTGAGGGTGTTCATGTGTGTATGCCTATGAACTAAGTGGCTTGTAAGTGGTATTTTTCATCAGGCTAAAAGTAGTTACGGTGTACATTTGGGCAGGAGAGCTGGAGTGTGAAATTTATCCCTATTACCTTTCTCCTTAAGTTTTTCCTCATTGTAATTTCATCAGAAAATAATCTGCTCCACAGTTTTTAATTTTCTTTGAAATCTCTCTGTGAGGTTCAGTCTTACATTTGTGCACAGGGAATTGAGCATCAGGTCTTAAAAGCTTGAGGGGTCAAAACCAGATTCTTGCCAGGAGTTGTTGCCTATACAAGTTATGCTCCACCAGCTGATCTGTGGTGAATGTATACCCAGGTGAATGTATAGGAAGACTTTTTCCTGTGATGAATGGAAAAAAGATAGATAAGTGGACATGGATACCCCTTTTTGTCTTTGACCAGTGAGGGAATAACCCCCTCAAAACCAGATTCACATGTAATAGCAAAAGCCCTGGGATGTGTTAACCAGTATTGATGGGGGGGGGACAGGGCAACTATTACAAGTTTGTTCTCTGTGAGAAGCAAGTTTACATGTTTTGTCAATTTAATATAGCTGTCTCACTTGTCATCTTCTCATTCGTGGAGACAGAGGGCTCAGTCCCATGCTGTTTGTACAGATGTTGTTATTGCAGAAATGGGGGATGAGGAGGTCAGGGAAATCTGAGGTCTCCTCTGTGGCCACATCCCCAGCTCTGCTCAGGGACATTTCAGGTAGGTGCAGGTCCCTCGCCTTGAGCACATTTCCATCATGACACCTTTGTTGCCTTGTGCTAGCATAAGAAAGGTTTCATTCTGTACCAGGTGAAGGAACCTTTCTGGAGTCAGCATGTGTCTCCTGCTTTTTGATTTCATTTTTTCTTACCTGGAAAAAAAGATAATCGAAACTGGTGTTCTGTGTACCTAAAACAAGAGCCAGCCAGATAGGTACTGTGGAATAGAAAACCTCACTTCTCTGGAATTCAAATGTGGGCAGGCAGATCTATTTATTTTTTTTTCCCTACAAACAGTGCTTTAGGGATATGACCTGTCATTACTTAGAGATTTCCAGCAGTGGAACCTTTGGTGTCTGTCTACCACCCACCTAGTACCAAAAATGCCACCGAGAGATCGGCTTGTCGCGGGACTAAAATAGTCCTTAAAGCTTAGCCTTAAAGGACTATGGCACCTGTTCTCCTGTGTCTTCTCTTTCCCTCCATATCTACCCACTAATCACCTATTAGCTCCTAAGGTACCAGAAATAAACACCAGCAGTCCCAAGGTTCAGACAGTGTATATTAAGACCTGTGAAAACAGCCTTTTGCAAGCATTTGTCTGGAAAATAATACCTAGCTTAAGGATTTAAAACCTACTGAGGTTTCTTTGTTATTTCAGGCTTCTGGGAATGGTCATTTTCTTAATGTGATAAGAAACTGAAATGTTTTCAAAGAAAAGACACTTAGATGTGTGGCCTGCCTGGATTAGTAAGACTGGAAGCTGCTGTTCCACGAATCCCTTAATTACAACAAACCTACCCTGGAAAGCTGCTATATATATTTAATTGAATGTTAGGCTACGATTTTTACATGTATACTAAAGGTACTTAAGTGTTACAATTGTCTCACAGTGTAATAATATTTGAAGTGATTTAATTTAAAGTTGGGTAAGCTTGGACTTTTTGTTCATTTCCTCCACTCTGAGGGATAAAATAGCATGGTGTGAAAGCCTTTTAAGATTCAACAATATTGTTCAAGCATAGCATCTGCAACTAATAACTATGTAACTTTGAATGAAAAAAAAAGTCTAATTATCATGGAAAAGGGAAGATGGTTGACTCATCTTCGGCAGTTTGGATTACATGTGTGGGATTGTGTTTTGGATGGAGCACTCCAGAATAGCAACACTCCATCAAAAACACAGTCATGCACCTGTACTCCAAATGGCTGAATAAGGCAAAACACATGTCATCTGAACACTGTGAATCAAATAAAAAAAAGAAAAAAAGAAAAAAAAAAAGAAAAGAAAGGAAAGCTGGAAGAGAAATAAAGACAAGTACCATAACATTGGTGTGTGTGAAGCCTTGTTTCTTTAAAGCTCCCTGAGTGATTTATTTATCACTAAACCTCTGTTCGCAAGCCATGTTTGATTTTGCTCAATGCTGATATAGACACTGAAACTGGATATTATGGAAAGGGCTGCCAGCAACTGTTTGATCCTGATAAATTACAATAACAGGCACAATTTACAATGAGGAGCTATTGCTGCTTCTGGCTCTAATGTGTGATGAGGTTTAAAACATGGTGGGCCAAAATTCCCTTACCTGGTGGCCCCCTCAGACCATTTACAGAAGAGCATTTAAGAGACCCACTGAGCAGAAGAAGATTGCATTCACAGCAAGGGCCAGGCTCAATTTTATATCAAAGGTGAGCACATGTGTATCTGCCTGAATTTGGGGTGAAAGATGTGGGGAAAAGAAGTAGAAGAAGCATGTATAATCCACATGTTAGGAAACTTGTATGTTAACTGAGCAGCGCATTCCCTGGTTTCTTCTACATGTGCACACACCCCCCAACACCCCCCACACTATGACCCCTCACCACCCCCCTTTATGCCTGCAATGCATATGTGTTGTGAATATTGAAGTATTTGCTCTGGAAAGTTAATTGATGACTGGCTGCTTATTTGATCTTCACAGTGTCGAGTTCAAAATGTAATGAACGATAAAACCCACCCAATAGCTGGGCTTGGAAAGAGGTGCAAATTCAGAAAAGTGATATGAATTAGAATCCCATGCATATTTTCTTTGCAGTAGCATTCCCAGACACCTGCCCCTCATTTCAGAAACTTATACAAGTCACAGTCCACACCCAGGAGAGTAAAGACAGATTTCTTGAGATATGTCATTGCCTAGAAATTTTTGATAATCTCATCAGGTGCTGTTTTTCCTCTTTAGGGGACTTTGAGTCTAATCAGATTAGCATACACTTTCTTACTGATGTGCCAAAAGTTAACTGTCATGGGAACGAATGAAGAATGGAGTGAAAGGAATGCTGCAGGAAAAAGAGTAACAAGAAAAAGATACTGACTACACGTACATGAAACTATGTATTCTCTGATCAGCTTTTGTTGCTGGTGCCTGCTGTAGTGATGTACAAGGGTAGAAGAGACGATTTCATACACTTTTGTTAGTGAAACATTGAACAAGGCTTCAGAAGGTCTCTAGAAGTAGTGGTGATGTTCAGTGTCTCTGATGGATTGTTTACTTGACTTCTGAAGGGCTGTAAAGCACCTCACCTAACACTGGATTCCTGTCTTTGGGAAGTGTTATCTAACCAAGACTGTATCATATCTCTTTCCTGACCTCATCTTCTGTTAGCTGCCTCATCCAGCTGCTGTTAGATTCATATGGGATGTGGCCAGAGATGATCAGGAGAGGTTTTTCTGTATTTGTAGCATGATTCTCCCTTACTCCAACATATATAAACACTTGCACCTGAACAGCAGAAGCTGTCATCAGTTCCATATTCACATACCTACTTTGTGTTCTCTGCTTTTGAGAAATAAACTTGTCCATTCCTTTATTTTTCCTCTCTTGTTTTCCATTTTAAAGCCCTATATATATTCCACTAACCATTCCTCTTTTCCTTTGAAGAAATGTATGTATACCCATGCCTACCACCCCCTATCTCTGCCACTGCTTCCCCAGCCTTTATATAGGATCAGTATTTCCAGTGTCATCTGCTGGAGAGAGGCCGGCAGAGTTGCTGCATGTCTTTAAAGAGTGAGCATGTGTCCACGAACACACCCATGTGCACACACATGCTCTCATGCATAGGTGCACCCTTGTCTTGAGGAGTGAGGGGTTCCCTGGATCACAGAGAATGAAGCAGAAGAGGTGAACATGGACTTGTCTCTCTATAACATGGACATGGTTTAGCAAAGACATAGTATGAAATACAGATCTTGAATACAAAGGGGATGGGCATTGAGGACAAAAGGCACACATGTTCCCCTAATTCTAAATATAGACAAATGTTTAATGTTGGTATCTATGGACTCTGTGTGAAGGTGCAAACTACCTAAGAAAAGAAGATAAGAATAATTTCTAGGGACATGCCCATTTCCATGCTGCTGAAAATTTTCTGCCAAGAATTAGGTTGGATAATTCCAGGCCAGGTTCCAAGATTACATGCCTACCAGGTGGGCATACATTAGAAATTGAAATTAGATATGACAATCTGATCACAGGAGAAAAAATGTTTAAGTCAAAATATTTTGGAAAAGAGATGAGACTGAAATTAGATTAATGGTTGCAAAAAGTGGCCTGAATATTCAAAATGAGGGCAGTCTATAGGAAATGCCTTAAATGAGTCTTTTTTTTTCTGAGCAGGCTGTTCAAATTGCCAAAAAAGAGCAGAATTTTAGGCATTTGTTTTCTCTGTTGATCCCATAGTGAAAGAAGAAGCATGACTGTCATTTCCCTACACTTCCAGGGAGTGTGCGTTATGTATCTACATCCTGGTGGGTTCCCAGAATGGATAGGTCTGGTCTTCTCTCCACTGGAAGTACTGTGGTGCTGGGACGTGTGACTTGCGTGACCATGACTTGCCCTCTAGGAAACCAGCCATAAAGACATTGCTTTCCCTAGTAACTGGTTCTGGTCAGTAATAATGATTACTTCTTTTGATAAAAACCTATCTAATTCAGCACTTAAATGTGTTTGACTTGAGCCTTCCAACTTGTGAGACCCCCTCTGCTAGAATAGAGAGCTCAGAATTGCACTCTTTTCTGTGCCAGTACTAGTATGTTGAAGCCAAACCACTTCTTCTTGACCGGCTGTGACTTGAGGTCAGCAAACTCGCCGTGGGGAGCTACTGATTTCGTTTTAAACCAGCTTTTATGATAATAGAGCAGCAGGATGTGCAAGTCCTGGAGTTTACCTTTCCACCTGCTTGTGCGGGCTCCGAGCAGCAAATGCAAGCGATGAGAAAGTTAACGACCAGCGACAACAGAGCCGGCCACACGCAGTGCCCCCGTCTGTCAGCTCCGCTTCAGCCAGGCCGATGTTGCCACAGGGGGTGTCCTAGGCTTTAAGAGAGAGATTTCCAGGTGTCCCTCCTGCCTTCTCTAGGCAGCAAACTACCTTGCATAGTTCAGATTTCATCACGAGCCGTGTTTACTGAGTTGTCAGAGATAAGCCTGTCTCTAGAGGCAAATGTTAGGACCGGGAACAGAAATGCCAGCAGTGAGCACATATGGCACTGTTTGTACTCTTAAGTTTGAAAGAAGTAGACAAGTTAACAAATACAGATGTTTAAAATCAGTAAGAGTGTTTAATGAAAACAAACAAAATACTGTAGTCTATAAAGCTAAACCTGTTTTTCTTTTGCTCCTTTTGACAAGCTGGGATTAGTGTTTTTCTGAACCTATACCCTCCTTGACATATGGGATGTTTTTGAGGGACATTAGTCCCAGCAGATGCTGGGTGGCGCTTGGGTGGATGCCTCTGACTTTTAGTTAGTTAATAAATCAGCTTTTACAACCATGTGTATCCTATGATTTAACACATGCGTAACAATAATACTGGATTAGGAAGAACAAACTGTTTCACTGCAAAGGATATTTTCTCTCTTAGTAATATTGCATACAATAAGAGCTTTTCTGTAACATAAACAAAGGATTCATGCTATTTTTTCATTTAGCCAGTGCCCTTCATCCCCATGGGTCAAATTGTACTCAGAATTGTCTTAGTACAAATGCAGAGTACCTCCACTGAGCTCAGTAAAACTCTTTCCATTCACTTCAAAGGATGCTGCCTCAAACCTCATGCAGCCTGCTTTCCACAGGCATCAGCAGCCACTTCCTGCCTAGTAAACTGCTTAAGTGATGTTCCCTCAATTAAAAGACTCATGTAATGCTTTACCTAATCAGAAGGTTAAATAGTGTCATGTTGCTTTCCTACAAAAATCTTTTTCCTGTGTGTTCTGCTCTTGTTTTTGGAAGAAAAATTTTCTTTTTAATCTTTAAGCTCCCACTGCAGATATACGCTAAGCTACTAGCACACATGACATCATCCTTGGCTTCAGTCTTTGAAAGTGAAATGGTATTTAAAAATATGAAATTCTGGTAGCAATGTCACACCCGAAGTTGAAGTTTAAAACAAAGCTGACAACAAAATCAACTGCCAGGAAACAGACTATTTTTTAAATTAGACATCTATCATGTCAACTTTGAGTTAATCTCTGGACCCAGCTCAAGAATGGATGAGGTAATATTTGCACATGTTGTGGATAAGATAGAATGAAAATGGATTTTCTTTCTCTCTCTTTTTTTTTTTTTTTTTGCTAATATGCTACAAAGATTATGAAGCCTGATGGTTGGAATCATGAGCTGTGATTGAGGTGTTATGTGTGAAGCAGCAGATTAGAATGGCTTTAATATGTTACATGATGATCTCCAAAAGTCCCAGGCTGTATACAAAGTGTGGTGAATAGGGGCACTTACAGGAGGTAGGGAGATAGGTGGTAAGTAGAGGGTTGACATAATTCTGGAGAATGCTCTCAAAGCCAACACATTTAGTGGATAAGTTTAAGGACTTGGTCTCACTGCTTTAGTAGTGAGTGCCAGGGGTTGAGGCTTAAAGGGGAGTTAGGACTTGCTGACAGAGCCAGCTAAAAGATGCCTGGATGTAAGTTACAATGCATGAAAGAAAATGAAACATTGAGTCATAACCTGTTACAAGAGCAAGCTCTTTTGCTGTTACAGAAACTATCTGAAAATTTGTTTTTGTCTGTGTTAATAGTGCTTAAAACACATGTGAATTACATTTGGGAAAGGAATTTCACTAATTCCTGTTTTCTGTGCTGTTTGTGAAAGCTTTTCTTAGCCTTTGTCCGCACTGTTCTCTAAAGCATATTCTTGGCAAAGGCCTACATTCCTTGCTCAGCATTTGTACCCAACTGCCTGCGAAAGGTTGACATGTGCAGAAACTCTCAGAGGCCTGGCTTAGGAAGTGTTGGGCTCAGGTTGTTTGTTCTGTCTTGTTCTTTTTCTGTGGTCTCAGTGGTCTTTTTATAACCTTGACAGTTCTGGACACCAGTTAGGTTAAATCAGTACTTTCCAAGACCCTGCCCAGAGGTCCATGCTGCAGCCTTGTCCATAGTTGAACAGTTACAAATCGCTAGTCCTTTGATCTGTTTCTCCACATCACTGGAGTAGTTTTGCACCTCCTAGAAGTGTGTAGAAGTCCTACAAGAGGCACTAGAGTTCTAGGTTAGACCCCATCCTCCACAGGCAGAGATACGAGGTTTTTTTGACTTTTTGTGCCAGTTTCCCTTGGGGATGTCAATGGAAGAGGACTGAAGGGCATACAATGAGCAGGAAGAAAAAGATATGTTTCTATGGGAATGTGAAGGCCAGGAAAATAAGTGGGATGTTGGTCTTTGAATCAGAGCAGGAAAGGTATATCCCAAAGCTATCTCCATCCCTTTTGAGAGATATGCAGACAAGAGGATGATTTCAGTCACTATGTCAGGTTTACAAGTGTAAGAGAATTTTCTCTCAGGCATTTTTGCTGTGGGCAACTGTGAATTTGTTGCAATCTTCTGGAAACCCCACAGTCAGGAGTGCTGCAGTCTTTATTCACAAATGACTATTACATATCCAATTCCATTCATATCTGCTTTCCAGCTGAACAATAGATCTGAAAACTGATTAGCTATGTTTAGGGCAAGGACACTGTTCTGCCTAAAAATGCCAGAGGATGTTCAGGTGAGAACCAGCAAAACGTGAAATAACTTAGTGCCACCCTTAGCTGTGGACATGACTCAACCAATGAGCTCAGCTTCCTCCACAGAGGAACACACTGAAAGTTCTTGTAAGACCACAAAAGCAGGGCACAACACAGAGTATTTTCACAGCTAGCTGCTATTCTGCCAATTGATAAAAAAATAAAATCATTAATGAAAAAAAATTAAAAATCGGTGTTTGTGAAAATTTGGGATTTTTCAATAGACTACAAAATGAGTGCAGAGTATTCAGTACTTTCAAAAGAGAGTCAGCAGAGAAAATCTGAAGTTACCATCACTTGGATTGGGAAGGAATGGAAGTGAAAAGTTTTGAAAAACTTGCAGTTCTATGTTTTTTTATTTTCCTAAGTGTCATGGATTTTTTCTGTGTTCATTTTGATTTGTGGAAAGCTGTTTACATGACATTTATGCTGTATACCTCTCTGTGAAGAAAGTTATACAACATATGTGTTAGTCTATGTAGGTGTTTATAACTGTAAATGTTACTTTTGTAGTTTGCCAAATGGAAAGTACACCCAACGGCATCTTCTTGAACCTGTAAATAAACTGTTTTCCAGAGCAGCCATCAAGCACATCATGAAAGGAAATGGCAGAGCAATTCCACTGACAATAGCATGAGAATTATTATGAACCAGATGTGAAACAATACAAATATTAGTGAAAAGAATAGTTTCTGTCTACCCGAGCATGACAAAGCTTCAGGAAACACAGGGATATGGATTGGATGTGCAATGAAAATAAGTGTGTGATTCTCTGACTGGAACAGCATGCTGAAATTCTTCTGGACAAGCTCACGAATAGTGTGTTTTTGTTATGAACACTAACCAAAAGCCACTCATCCCTTTGACTGGGCCCAAACTTCTCTTGCTCCGCATGGGTGAGGAGCTGTGGCATTCTACCTGGGCATCAAACCCACAACTCCTTTCTGCCCTGCAGCCCCAGTTCTGTTATGGGTCCCTGCAATGCCTGATTCCAAAGGGACTTAGCAGGTTTACACCACAGATGTAGAGGATTTGATTCAGTGCTTCAGCCTTTGGTGTCTGGCTGTGCTTTTAATGCTTCTCTGTGTGTGCCTCCCCGAGGCAGCTGCGTGCCGCTCTGGAAGGGGAAGCAGGGACATGAAGAGCAGTGGGTTGTGCACCTTGTCTGCCAGCACACTGGGGATGTCTGAGACAAAGAAGGGTATTTGAAGGGCACCAAAACCTATTTTTGGGCAGCTGGATTATGCCCTAGGTGTTTCACACAGCAGTAAGCTCCAGGAAGTTTGGATGTGAATGTGAATAGCAAAGCTGCACTATGGGCTATGGCTGAAGGTTGAATATAGTGCAACGCAGGTATTTCAGAAACAGAAGATAAGGTTTCACTCTGGAATTTACCAGGGTACTGGTGCTAACATGTAAATTAGGTGAAATAATTACATTTTGTCTTTTTAACTAAGGTTAGAGTTCTTCCTTATCAGCAAATGAAGTGTTTACCAACTGACCAGATTTCTGTTGAGACTGGGCAAAGGCAAACTGATGTGATTAAAATCTCACATTTTTTTTCTCCACCAATGTTTCATGTGAGAACTTCAGCAGCCCATCTGGCCTCAGTTGGTGGTTTTCTAAGTTGCCAGTTTTACTTCAGAATGTTGTGATAGTATTATTTCAAAATAGCCACATCATCAAGTACCTTGCAGGATGTGAAATATTTATAAAAGTATATATTCCTGTTTCGGTTCATACAATCTCTGCCATCCTTTACCTACCAAACTTGTGTCATGTGAGCTTTTATTCCATTATTAAAAGGGAGATTTGAAGTCATGTGGTCATCCTATCACAAGTTTTTGCCAGCTGTAAACCTCATCACAGTTCCTGTAAAGTACATTTCCACAGATCAAGTTACTGCCAGGGAAGACTTTAACAATCTTCTACCCTACTTTCAACCCTCAACAATTAGTATTAGCAAATGGTCCAGGCCACTGCCTGAATCACATATGATTTCTATTCAAGAAAGACAAACTTTTATTCAAACCAGACCCATAAGCTAAACACATGAGTTTCTCTACTTAAAAATAATGAATCTGAAGTAGTTTCTATCATTCATTTTAAAAATCACTCTCACATTTGAAATCAAGTTGGCTATTTTCCCTTGTCTGTATTAGCCATCTGGTAAGGGTGACTTTTCTAACACTGGTGTCTAGAGCTAGGATTTATTCTTTAAAAAAAAAAAAACCAAACCAACCATCTTCCCCTTCCCACTTTAGTTTTTTTTTTCCATTTTTGGAGCTTGTCCTTGTAATATAGACAAAACTCATCCTATCTTTGAAAAGGGAAAAAAACCCCTCCACACATGGCATACCTTCCTCTGTAGGATTCTTAATATATTTTACAGTCAAAATGTAGTTTCGTATGTGATGATTTAAGAAGGCACACACATGCTTTCAGGTCATTAAAGTGCATTGTAAAAATAATAGAGACACAAAGGGCTTATTCTGAAGAAACGATGCACACCCTCTTGTCCATGCAATATTGAAGATCTGTTTCATTTTTCAGCATAAGGCAAGTTCAAGATGCTGTTTCCTTACCACATACCTCAGTGGTGCATGACCCCTGAAACAAAAAACGTGAGGGGATTTATATGCAAAAGAAAAATCTTGGCACTTCTTAACATTTTGCTGCTTTTCTGAAATAAAAGACCTTCAGAACAAATCCTCTTACTGCTGTTGCAAGGGGTTTGTTCTGTCAGAGAGCCTCATTTTCTGTGGATGCTCCCTGAGTGAGTCAAGGAGTTTGTTAGATGCAGTTTTGTAACAAGCTTTAGTGAAAAAATGTGTATTTAAAACGGCCCTTTGTCCCTACCTGATGATTCGCTGTTCACAATAGATGTGGATGAGAGATGGTATTTGTGGTTTTGATGCACTAACAGAATTGTAATTAAAATACGAAAGCTGGATCAACCAGAATATTTTTCCAATTAAGTACATATCTCAAGGCCTCTTAACAGCTACTTTTTGGCAGAAGTAAGTTGCCTGTATGCTTTCCACCTCCTTAAAAAATATAAAATATATTGATACACTGAAGCAGGGATCAATAAATTGCTTCTCCATGCAGTGCAACATGCACAGTATTTTTTATAGTCGTTGATCTTGGCTTACCTGTCTGTCCTTTCAGTGATTCAAGTCTCTCCTCTGTGCAGGACTTAGCTCTCCCTGGATGAGTGAGTGGGAAAGAATTCAGCATTTGCCACGAATCTTCCTGTATCCCTGCCCTGTTAACAACAGACCACCTAGACAAATTCATACAATCATAGAATGTTTGGGGTTGGAAGAAATTATCTAGTTCCACCCTACCTACAATGAGCAGGGACACCTTCCACTTGACCAGGTTACTCAAAGCTCTGCTGAGTCTGGCCTGTAACACTTCCAGGGCTGGGGCAGCCACAACTTCTCTGGACAACCTGTCCCAGCGCCTCACTATCCTCACTAAAGAATTTCCTCCAAATACCTAATCTAAACCTACCCCCTTTCACTTTGAAGCCCTTCCCCCTGTGGTATGATAATCTGAGAAATTC
Source organism: Trochalopteron elliotii (assembly GCA_024734555.1). Lineage (NCBI taxonomy): Eukaryota > Metazoa > Chordata > Aves > Passeriformes > Leiothrichidae > Trochalopteron > Trochalopteron elliotii. Next base: position 664,491 of record JANPWX010000028.1, on the reverse strand, counting down.
GAGTGTAATGGCATGTGGTAACAGGTATTACCTGTTAACAGGTATTAGGTATTCCTGGTTGTGCAGCTCTTAGCTCAGGTGCTGTGCATGTGAAGGAGTCTGTGACGATGTAGGACCATCAGCACAGCACTGTCATGCTGCTTGCCGAGGCTGCCCAGCAACACCTCCCATTCTGCATCAGCCAGCTTCATTCCCAGCATGAGGACAGCAGGAAAGGGCAATCTGGGCCTCACAAGCAGCAACATGGAGGGATGGACAGCCCTGCCAGGGTCTTGAAGCCTTGGCTTCCATCCTATTGTGAAAGGTGTCCAGCTGTCTTGGGGAAGATGCTGTTTGACTGTTCTCACCATTATTGCTGCCATTTGCAGCTCCAGAGCTGTCACAGTCATGAGGGGCATTGAAGATCCACCCAGTGCACACTCCTAAGGAGACTCTCCTCAGTCTGTGACTGCTGGCCCAGAGCATCAGTCCCACCTACAGAGAGTTATCTGACATGGCCCACATCTTCCACTGTGCTCCTCTCAGACCTGGGGTGAATTGGGAATACAGTATCACACACAATGGCCTATTTTCAGTTGTGTCTATGTAGACCATTTCCTTGTGCCTTTGGCTCAAGGAGTGCCTTTTCAGTGTGATTGCTGGAGCGTGCACACAGAAAATATGCTGGGTTGTCTGCAGGAGATGCTTCATGAGTTAGGGTTGCATTGCATGGCGTTTCTGTGGGTAACAGGTCAGTGTATTCCCACTTCAGTCCTTTTCATTTGATCTTTGCTGGGACATTAAGCCTTGCAATTTGCTGCAGAGCAAGGGATTTAACAGTCTCTGTAAGGCTGGACAAGCCGAGACACAGTGTCCCTGCAGCCGGGGGCTGCCCCTCAGCAGGTGCCCCAGGGGGCCACCACTGGCCTTCGGGCTGCGGCCCCGCGTGGGAGTCAGCAGAGGGTGCTCCTGCAGCGAGGTAGTGCTGCCACGCCGCCCTGCCTTAAACAATGTGCCCGATAGGAAGTATTGGTTTATAAATTATTAACCGCAGCCCTCTGACACGCTCGCAGACTCACATCTGTGGACATTTTATATAAAAGACACGTAATGGGAGAAGGTGAGATCTTCAAAGTGTCTTGTAACCTAAGAAGGTCTGTATTGTATAAGCACAGAAGACAGCAAGGGATTACAGTAAGTTGTGTTTGTTTGGGCTACAGGGAGAGACCCTGCTTTTTGGCCACTGTTTGCTTGCTGGGGCCAGCACAGAGCCTTTGTCAGCAGCAAGTTTCCTGATGGTCATGCTGAAGGGAAACCCTGGAGGGAATATTTCAGCTGCTTCCTTTTGGGTAGGCAGGCCATGGCCAGCTGCTGTGTACTTGCTGGCTGCCACGGGATGTGTGGGAATGTGCAGGGATGTACAGGGATGTGTGAGGATTTTGGGGGGTGGGAAGAGGGTTGTGGCAGAGAGGTAGCATATCTAAAGGTCGAGAGTAAGAAAGGGCTGCTGCCAGGAGGAGGATAAAACCAGAAGGAAAAAGCTAAAACATAAAGGTAGGGAATTCTCCCCGTGGCCCCAGATACCCATGGACATTGTTGTATTTTTTGTTTCACACTGTGGTTACTTTTCTGGGCCTTTTAAAAAAGACATGTGCACCTTTTGTGCATGTGAAAACAGGAGGTTGTAGGGATGCTTTGAAATGGGGATCTCAGGGCCTGCTGTATGGAGACTCAGTTTTATGACTTGGAGGTACTGTATGCTTGATGATCTGGAAGATTTGCTGTAGATAGCTGGATTCTGGGTACTTTGTCATCTCATTAAAGCCAGATAGTGCACTGTCGAGGTCACAAATACTTCTTTCTGGCTGATGTTTTTCTACTTAGTTGTTTGCTGGTGTCCAAGAAGTTGGGAGTTGAGGAAAACATGACTTTTTTGTTTCTTAAATAATTAAAATTCTCACTCAGTGTGTTCCTCTTGTCAAGTTGAAAAAACCTAGTACAATTATCAAGCATTTGGGTGTAGGCAATAATATAAAATAAATAAAAACATTTTTGTACTATCTCACACTGTTAGCTCCTGAGGGAAACTCTCATAACAATGAGAATGGAAACGGACATAAATTAGGCTGTAACTACAGCTGACTAAATAATAGCTGGAGTTTTTTTGTCAAGTAAGTTGTTCAATTAATATTTTTGTGGTCTTCAGTGGGGAGAAATTACTTGACCAATATTGCATTGTTTTTTTCTGCAAATAAAGTAACATTGATAAATATGTACTCCTTTGCCTGGAGTCACTGTCTGGCTTTGCCTTTATATTCTTTTAATCACTTCCTTAAAATGCATTTTTCCTAAATGGCTTATATGTGTTCTTTTCAAATAGGCATTTTTAAACTGGAGGAAAAAATCATCCAAACTGGCTTCCAGACCCTTGTAATGACCACGGCTTCTCCCAATCTGTTTTCATTTCCCTTTCTCTTGACCCATCTCTTCTATCTATAGGGGTGTATCCTCCCTTTTTTTTTCTGTTTCTACGTGTAGGTAGACCCAGCTGCTCCTCCTGGAGCCCCCTGATAACAGAGGGATGCAGATGTGTGTGAGAAGATGCATCTGCCCCTGCAGACAGGGCCTGTTGTTGGAAAGCTATTTCAGTAGTGACCTTTTCTTCTGCTCCACAGTAGAGCCTCCAGCTGGCTCTCAGTGCTCACAGAACAGCAACAGCCACATGCACTGAAATTGAGGTAGGTCAGCACTCATGTGTAGCAGCAGACATTGAAAAGTAGCTGCAAGTCAAAGAATATGTGATAGTTGGGAATGAGCAGGACTGTCTGGTGGATATGAGGAAGTTCAAGTCTGCTGTACCCATTGTTGATGGTAAGTGTAGACTTCTAGACAGAAAGCCAAGGTGTAATATCAGCTATCCATTAAACCAGAGACATTTCATCTCCTGTTTATCTCAAATTCATTGGATTATCTTCACCAGTGGCAGTATTAACTTGTCCTGCCTTCAGACAATTCTGAATCAAAGCATTTATCCAAACTAATTCCTTTGGATATTTCATTATCCAGATGAAACAGATTTTGTGAAGTGGGTTTTTGTTCCCTGGATTCACAGGATTAGCCAGGAGGATGTATTTTGTGAGGAATTAGGAAAAAAAGTAATTTTAAACCAATGCAAACGTGGAACACCTTTAATTCAACTAGTTTCAGTTTTATCCCACTTTCATAGTGGATCCAAGCAGACACTTGCAAAGACTGTAACTGCAACATCACAGAGTGAAAATGCAGATTTTGCATGCAGAAAACTTTTCTGTAGCAGAACATCAGTGCTGGGTTAAACCACAGATGGTGTGGTTAAATGCATGTCTTCCTACATATTATTACAGAATTGACCTGACCCTGGAGTACCCCCCCAACACCAGTGGAATTCAATGGCAAAATTCCCACGTACTGGGAATGGATCAGTACTGGGAAGGATGGGATTCTTGAAACCAAAATCTCCCAGTCACTGCAGTATTCGCATTGAATCTGAGGACTCTTCACATGCATCAAGGTTTGTTTAATGGACTCCTATATGTGCTCAACAAATTGCAGGATCAACCTGCCTGCCAAATGAGTAATGTGTGGTTGCAGCTGCTTGACTTGGCCAAATTCAGAGCAAGGTTGGTGTGAAGTGGCAATTCTGCCCCAGGGAGTCTTCAGGCTCTGACCCACCTGTGGCAGCAGAATCATACTGCATGGCTGGAGGGGTTCCTGCCCCAAGCCATGTGCTGTGGGGCTGCATTCTAATGGGAAGGTGCCACCACCATCCCATGGGCATCACCTACCCTGCTAGTGGCATTGATGAGGGCTGAAATTCCAGCTAATTTCAGACTGAAGATTGTGACTGTCTTGTCTTTCAGTTGAGCTCTTCCAGAACATGTTTTATTGGACTTTGATGGCAGGGGTAGAGTGACAGGGTGGGGATGAAGTTATCCCAAACCTAAACCATTCAGGTAGTTTTGGTGGATAGCACAGTTAAAATCCTAAAACATTAAAAATGATTATTGATCTGTGGACTTTTTAACCTTTTTTAATAAAAAACAAATAGAAGGATATTTTGAAATGAATGTCCTATTTTAATTAGGACACATAAAAATATTTTTATAAAATGTCACTGTGAACAATTGGCATTTTTGAAAAATTTCCTAATATATAAGTGATTTGTTTAAAGCAAAAAGTGTTCATAAACTGTACATTCATAAACCTGATGTGTTTATAAACTTTATGCTGTCAAGCCTGAATTTATTGAAAAAATGCAGCAGCACAAATGAATGCAATAAAAAATCCTTTTATTCGTTTTTCTAAATTTAAAAAAAATGCCAGAGAACATTTTGATGTTTCTCATGTGACGAGTTCCTTGATCCAGCTGGAAGCTTAACTACTTATCTTTTAGCGTTTGGTATGTCTGTAAACATAATGATATTATATAGCTAAAATTCATGGAAACACGGTTAGGTCTTAGTCTGCTGCTTTGTCGGTGATGACCTGAAATCTTAGCTCAAATCTTAGATGGATTTTGCTTGATACTTGCAGTAAATATTCTGTGCCTAGTCTGCAACCTGAAAATCATATTACTTTAGATTAAAGAAATAAGCAGTCAAATTACAGCTTGTTCATAGGATATTTATAAATAGTAAAAAACCCAGCCAAAACCTAAAATCTGTAACTATGCTGTTAGCTATGGCTATACCAAGGGCTTTTTATTTGCTTGTTTATCTTCAGGGCTGGGAGAGTCAGGAAAGCCTAGAAGCACAGAAGCATCCATCAGAGTTTCATGAAAAATGCCTTGAGTTTTAAGGATTTGGAGTTGAATTAATATCTGTGGATCAATGACAAAATATTATTTTTGGTAAAATTACCAAATTACAAAAAAAACCCTTTTTTTTTGGTAAATCTTTTTTTTTTTTTTTTTTTGTGCTTACCTAATATAAAAGACAGCGACTGAAATGTTTCTGAATTTATTTCCATTTGGCTGTCGGGAAATTTTGTCTCCTGACAGTTGCAATTCTGAATGTTTGCATGCTCTGCATGAAATTGGCCATTTTACAAAAGAATTATACAAATCCTAGAATTCTTGGCTTGCAAATGGGCTGGAATGAATTATGACCTAGTTGTCATGTATAAAATTAACTAAAACCCAGAGTAAAGCAAAAGGCCTTCAGCAAATGCTCTTCTGCTACTAGGCTTTCTCTAAAAGATCATGTTGAATTAACTGTTTCTTGAACTTCCAAGAAATGGAGTGGCTGGATTATTACAGAAGCCTTGGCTCTATGAAAATGGTATTCTTTTGTTTTAGTAAAACAATAGGAAGACTTTTTTTTTTTTTTCTTTAATGGACAGATTCTCCTGGGCTAAGCAGCATGACGCCTGTTCAGTTACATCATGGTCAGCAAAGCCTAACAAAGTGAAATAAGTTGGTTCTAATCCAAGTGTATTTATTCCTGGGTGTTTACACAGTCACCATACATAGGGAAACTGAGGGGTCATCATGGAGCCTATGTGATGCAAATGAAAATTTTAATTCTTGAGCTAAATCACAGAAAAAAATCTTATATTTGGAAACCGATAAGAACCTAACAGGATGTTTAATAACTGAAGCAACATTAGATACACTGTATAGATGAAATCTGTATTCTGGGGAATAGCTCTTACCACAACAAGAGATTATGTCTGTATTCCTTAGGGGCTGAGGGAAAGAACAGGGGATTATGTATCACTTAAATGTGCCACACACATTGTCTCTGAACACTCTCGTAAAGAGTGTTCTAAGGCCATGGCTTCCTTGCTTAGTTGAATAGCTTTCAAGTAAAAAGGCAAAAAAAAAAAAAAAAAAAAAAGAAAAATTAATAAAGTAGGGGGCTTTTTACATGTTTCACATTACTTTTGTTAAGCTGGATTATGATGTGTGGAAAAATTTCAAATCTTTAAGGCATCTTTTAATATTTTAGTTACCTGAAATATTAACTGATTTATTAGGTTCTATGATATTGGATCCAGGTCAGTACAGGAAATACTCAGCTGCAGTGAGTCTACAAAAAAATAGGTCAGACTATCCATATATCTTCTTATATTATTAGGAAATTGCTTCCCAGATAGCACTGTAAGTAGAAATGTGAGGTTCTTTGCATTTCACCATATCCCCAGTGGTTGCACTGTGACTTCCTGCAGATGCTGTTCCAATGCCCCTCTGTCCTAGTCCATAAAAGAGCTCACTTCATATTCCCCAGAATACCATGAAATATGGAGACAGTGATACTTTCCATTTTAGGAGCAGAGCATGTTGTGACATTCTAGGAAAAAACCTCTTCGTTACACATTTTTGTAGCCTTAACATCTCAAAGGCAGAACAGCTTCTAAAGGTAGGGATAGATGGTATAATATTTTTATGGAAAAATAAAAATAATTTTGAAAACACTGTGTATTTATTTTACTAATAGAATGCAAATCAAATTCTACTACAACTTCACAGACCTGTGTGAATTATTGTATTAAACCAAACTGTACTATTTGTTCCAGGACCTTTCTCTATTTCACGTTGTATATGCACACACAAAACATCAAGAGAATGAGCAAAAAATCTGCAATGTCACAGATAAAAATCTGCAAAGGTCTAGTCAAGTGTTGCTATTTCAGGTACTGGATTTTGGGATTCTTATTTATTTTAGTCCTTCTCACTACATCTGACAAAAATATCCCCAGATGCTCCTCTAGTTGTACCCAGTGAAGGCTGCAGCTTTCTGCCACTGTATTGCAGACAAAATGGAAGAGCAGCACTTGGATCCAGAGTGCTAGAGCTGAAAAGTCCCACTGAAAGTCAAGTGCTTTTAACTCAAGCTAGTTGCAGCAGGTTATTCTATAATTTGCTGTTATCCAGGACACCTCCTGACTATCCGGGTCATACTGTAGAATAAAGCATCAAAAAAAAACCCACACCTTGAGGAGTGGAAACCTACAGGCCTGGGGTCAGTAACCCCCATTTTCCTCCAAAACCAATTTTTATGTGTTTTTGTGTTGCCTTGGATGCCTGAAGTCCTACAGCCCACCACAGGAAACACTAAGCATAGGGTGATGTGAAATTAGGCTGCCCAAAACCTGGTCCAAGGAGCTGTAGGGAGCTCTTCCATCTTAAGGATGTGCAGTAAAATGGTTTTCCCCCTGAATTATGAATCCGGTTCAAAGTGCTGATTCTTGCCTTCAAAAAACAGACAGGACCTGAGCTCAGGTTTTCCAGAAGACTTGCCAAAAGTCTTCTCGGGGAAGAAAGATCATAGATGGTTAGTGGTCTTCACCTTGAAGTCTTGCTGAGGCAGGGACCTTCCATGACAGTGGAATAACTCACTACAAGAACAAAGGATCATCTGCACCTGACTGAAGATGAGGGTATGTGTCTTTCCAACACAAGCTCTCTGTTTACCCAAAAGCAAAGCAAAGGAAGAGCCCAACAGCCAAATAAAGCATTATTGCATCCACAACTCTCATCCAGACAATGGGCCATATATGGCAGACACTGTGCTAAGGGAAGAGGCTTCCATACTTGCATACTGTTGTGATGACAGTATGTTACGTGGAATATAACAGGTAAAGTGATTTTTTTCTGGCCTCCAAGTCCAGACCTTCAGCATATTTGAGGAGATAATTTGCTTATGTCCTCACTGTGGCCCAGGAAATGTTGGGGTCCTGTTACGTTTGCAGAGTGGGAGGACCTGATCTGTTGTTTACACATTATTATCTGAAACACTTATTTATACAGTTTTAGTTGCCATATCACAGGAAGAGGATATAATTTGTCAATTTCTAGAAGCAGAACAGTAGGTCTTACAAGACCTAGTGATAAGGAAAAGTTACATAAGCTTTTTTTTTTTTTTTAACCTCGAAGGCAAAGGAAGTCTTTCAAATGGCCTTGTCTATTAACTCAAAATGATTAAACAAAAATATGTGTATAAACCGGTGACCAGGACCCCTACATTCAGTCCAAGTGTAGATCCTTAAAGGAATTAGGCATTGTAATGCCTAGATTCTAGATGTTATCTATATAAAAATATTAGGATTGGTACTTATGCTCTGTGATGCATGGGTCAAATGCTTATGAACCAAAATCACAAAATCCAATGGGCTGAGTTGGAGTCATATAATCTAAGAAATGATGAAGCTATATCTTAAAGGCTCATCATAGTGTGGAACTTAACTCTGGACTCATTAAGGCTTGTACTCTTGAATGCCCTTTTGGATTAGGTACTCTGTAACCCTTTTTTATGCAACATCTCCAGTTTAGTTATGCACAGCTTTGTTTATTTGCCTCATTGTGTTTAATGTCTTCTAGGTGAGAAGTTATTCTATCCTGGGATAGATTGCTGAGGTTTGGTGGATGTAGGGATGACTGCATGGGTAAGGGGCTCTATTTATCCCATAATTTGCTGGATTAAGTAGTATCTGAAACTACCTTGTAAACTGCTGTTCTTTGTCTTTTCGCCTTTCCTATTTAAGGGTATGGTTTTTCAGTGGAAAAAAGTCCTATAGTATCCTTTATCTTGGTGCTCTATTAGATGTTTTTTTCTCTAAAAGCTCAGATGAGAGGGCATCAAAGGACTTGCCTAGATCCTTTCAGATGAACTTTTATTATTATAGCTCAACCAATAGCGTAGTGGTTACTTTATCCAGATAGCACAGAGTGGTACTGCCTTGTACTGTGGCTAAGGAAGAATATAAGCAAAATGAGTTTGCTCACTTCTGTTTCAGGCCATGGAAAGTTTGCCCATTTGGGAAATGCAGTTAGCCAGTGGATGTGTTGTCATTACTTGGCTGTGCTCCATATGGAATGGCTGGAACCTCTCCAGCAGCAGGACAGAACTTCTGCCCAGTGTCCAAGTCTCACACCTGCAAAGCAACAGCAGCTTTGCTCACCTTTTGTCTGGTGGAGATCTCGATTCCAGGCTGGCTCCAAGCTTGCTGGGTGAGCCTGCTAGAGGCCTTTGGGATGTGAAAGTCTACCCCTCTGTCAATGCTAGCATAATTGTTTGCAATACATCCAAGCTAAGTGAGAACCTATGGCTGTTAATAACAAATCTATCCCTGTGGATTAGTTCTCCAGCATGAGACAGCTTTCTTTTCCAACCCATATATCTCCTTTTAAAAAAAGTTTCCTCTGGATCAATCACTGAGAACATAAAAAAGTTATTTCTATCTCTAAATGGACACGTGACAAATTCTTATAGAAGAAAAGTCTCTGTTTTGTCTCTTTCACATTGCCAGTCTTTCTGCTGTTTTAATCCTTGTGGAACAGAGCAGCTGTCAGAACGTGCATGTGTTTTGCTGCAGTTGCATCCACAGTGACAACTAAAAATAATACAGGAGGGAGATAATTAACATGTTGCTACTTTTCTCTTTGTACTGTGCTGCTTACACATGTATTTACTAACATGCTGCTCTATCATGGCTCCCATTAGAGTTGTAAAGTTTTCCTACATATGGGCTTTAAGCTTTTCTAAGCACAAATTTGACTTTTATTAGAGAAACTTGATATAAGACAGTAATTTCAAAACTGACTTATTGCACACTTATTGGCTCAATTTGTGAAGTTTTATAAGATGCCATTATTTAATTCCCAGAGCATGCTTACAGCTGCTGCTGCTCTTCTTGGAACACCTTTTTGCTTTGGCAAAATTGCATGCTACAACCCCCTCCAGTTGGTAAACACACAAACAGAAACAAAGTATTCTGTATGCTTCTGTAAGTGATCCTAATGCCTGCCTGAAGGTTTGAGTCAATGCTTTGGAAAACCAGAGTTTTCTGTGCATGACCACAGGCAATGGGTTATCTCTGGAGCCAAGAGTGCCTGCTGTGTGTTTGGGATGGTGAGTGCAGCTGGCAGCATGATGCAGTGCAGGCATACTTAAGTCAGGTTTGAACAAGGTGGCTGAGGTATTGAGAGGAAGCCAGAGGCTGGGGATCCAAAACGCAACTGAGAGGCTGGCTAAGCCCATGGGCAGGGACCCACCTTGCTCTCAACACCACCACAGCCACTTGTACACAACCTGTCACCTCCAAGCTTCTCAGCAGCACTGCTTGGTTTGGCTGCCACATAGAGCACACAGAGGAGGAACAGAGGGGTGCTGCAGAAAAGCTCTGGCCAGCTGTCTTAGCAGGAGGTATTGCTCCACATGTGTCCACCTCAGGGACCAGGCTATGAATAACCTTAAATCTCATTTAACTGGTATCATCTTGAAACTTTCATGATAGATTATATAGTTGCAGACTGTCATCATAGAATTTCTTCTGGAATTGCTTCCTTTGAAGAACCGAGCAAGCATGGCACAGCATTACAGTGTTATGGGCTGTGGAAGCTGATAATGAAAGAAGAAGCACTGGTGCTCCAGAAAATCCTTCTGTCAATTGGTTGATGTTGTCTTTAATCTTGTTTACCTATCTCTGAGTAACCTACAATGATGACTGGTAGCTTGTTCTTGCTGTAGCTGATTTTGTTTTCCATATGTCTCAACATTCCTACATCTGGTGCAAGAAACCATAACAGAGCAAGCAAAACCATTAAATTGCAAACCCAAATGTGAAATGTTCTCATGTGCACTGTGTATGTGTGTATTTTAAAATGTGGCCATTTAGAGAGGTGTAAGAAGGCAGAAACCAGTCAGATTAATTTCAGCAGATATATGGAAGAGTGCCTTCATTGGGAGGCTGGTCCAAGGCATTCCCTGAGTCTTTAAACACTGAAAGCTCCAGGCTTTTCCAGAGGGAGGTGGAGGGAAGGAGCCTGGTGCCTGAAGTCAGGAGCTCTGACTGTAGCTACACCTTCTGGAGCACCTCTAGGACCATCCTCAGCACAGATTATTTTTACTTAATAAAACTTCTGTCCAAAGTACACCTTTGAAACTGACCTGCTAAGATGCAATTTCAGAACAGAGGTGCTGATATAACTTTAATTATGCTTATATTAATGCTAGTAATTCAACTTTATTGAAACATTCAAACTTATTTCATTCAATATACCCATTTATAGAGTGCATAGTCAGGGTAACCCGAATCTGTTGCTGCCCTAAGGGAAGCATACCTTATTTTCTGAAGCTCAGGATAATTTCCTCCGTAGACTTGCCACCATTCCACCAGCTAATAAGTAAAGTATGCTGGAGATTAAAAGCACTGTTCAAGATATCAGGTGATAATTTGGCAATCCTGTGATGGGAACATAAGTTTTCACTGCTTATTAATTTGTTTGCTTTGCACTGTTTCAGTCTATAAGTTTAATGTTTGAATTCAATACCTGGCAAGATGTCCTATGAGTTTTTAAGTTCTCAGGAGAACATGAGCATGGTCTTGGCACTGGAAAAGCTGAAGATCACTCAGACACAGTATCTTGCTTCTAACAGTGGTTGGCAGCAGGCATGAAGGGATAGAATACTAACACGAGGCATGTAGAGCTTTACCCGCCTTCCCAGCCTTTAGTTATCAGTGCCTTAGTGATGCCCTATGCTGTCATCCACTGTGATCAATGAACTGAGATAGACCTATTTTCCATAAATCTGTTTGTTTCTTTTTTGGACTCTGTAGCTTAACCACATGCAGTGTTGAAATCTACTTCTCTACAGGCATTTTAACCATGAGAAAATTTCACAGGTGGCACAGGGCAAAAGAGTAGGTTCAAAGACAGTGTGGCTATGTCCAAACAGTAAATAATAATTTCTTATTTCTCTTTGCCATGCCACTTACAATGCTGTCTGTTGCTCTGTAATATCACTTTTCTGCTGTTGTTGTTCCAAAATGAAGACACATAACCTATGTATTCTGTTGAATGGCAAGTGGTGTGTCAGTGATGCAGCTGACATGCCTGAGGCTTGGGATGCCATTCAGAGGGGCCTGCACAACCTTGAGAAGTGGGCTCATGTGAACCTCTTGAGGCTCACCAGGCCAAGCTCAAGATGCTGCACCTTTGTCAGAGCAACTCCTGGTATCAATGCAGGCTGGAGCATGAAGGGATTGAGAGAAGTCCTGCCAAGAAGTATTTGGGGGTGCTAATGGATGAAAAAATGAACATAAACCAGTGCTTGCAGCCCAGAAAGACAACTGTATCCTGGGCTGCATGACAAGGAAAGTGGTCAACAGGCCAAGGGAAGAGACTGTGGAGTGCTGCATCTGAGGTCCTCAACCCAGTAAAGTCATAGATCTTTTAGTCAAGATCCCCCATAGATCTGGGGAAGGTCCAGAGGAGGGCCAGGATGATGAACAGAGGGCTGGAGCACCCTTCAAATGAGGGAAGGCTGGGAGACCCGGGGTTGTTCAGCTTGGACAAGGGAAGGTTCTGGGAGGACATTATTGTGGTATTTCAATACTTAAAGGGTGCTTATAAAAGAGCTGTGAAAATAGAATTTTGGTAGTGTCTTTAGTGATAGGGCAAGAAATATGGTTTCAAACAGGGTAGATTTAGACTATATATAAGGAAGAATTTTTTTACCATGAAGATGGTAAAACACTGGGTGCCCTATCCCTAGAAATATTCAAGATCAGATTGGACAGGGCTTGGAGCAACGTGGTCTAGTTGAAAATGTACCTACTGTTTCAGGGGAGTTGTGCTAGGTCACCTTTAAACGTCTCTTACAATCCAAACTATTCTGATGATTCTTTGTGTGGTTGTCTGGGTTGTCTGTCTTGGCAATTTCTCTAATTTTAGTACATAGACTCCCAGCATTTGAGGACCTGGTCCAAAGAAGTGTACTTACATATACACTTAAAATTAATATCTGGGACCAATGCCTCAGATTTTTACTTGACTTTTTCCATTGATATATTTCCTCTAGGCCTACCCAATCATTGACTTGACACTCTAGGATATGTACAAAGCAGATACACTTATGACTAAAAAATCCAAAGGTTCTTTTAAGACAATGGAAACTAAAGTGCCCTAGTATCCCTTCGGCTTGCCTGATTATCTGATGCCTTGCCTGATTGCCTGATTGGTTTTTAGGGTTAACCCAGCAGTATCCATGACATCTCTGAATTTTGTCTGTTGTTCTCCAGCAGAGCTCATCCAAGTGTGCAAATGCTTTCACAATGCAGGACTTCATCTTCACATTATGTGCTCTATTATGGGCACATAATGTCAGCCAGTGCTGTTTTCAAGGACAAGCACTGTTGACTTTTCCAAACTTCTTAGCCCATGAGTCTTTTCTGGTTGAACACCAAAAGCTTCCCTTGTCATTGCCTTCATTCTATTCCTACAGTCATTGTGCTGTGAAAAGCAAGCATGTTATGAAAGGGGTTCTCATTTCCCAAGCAAAGTCAAACCCTCTCCAGGTGTTGTGCTGCAGTCCTCTCTGTACTTACCCTATTAGACCACTGTCAAGGGCTGTACTTGTTTTTCCCTCCAAATGATGGTATATTTTGGCAGTCAAATGCCTGCAGTGCAAATCCGCCACCCTCGGGCTTACCCCCAGCACGCTGGTCACGCAGTGACTGTTTTCTGCAGCGATTGTGTTTCCACTTCAAAGCTTTTGGAAAACTCAGGAAAGGATAAACCTGGTCTGCAGACTGCATGGACCACAATTTTGCCTGGGAAAGGCTGGTTGCCCCTGGAGCTTTTTGAGACCTGCAACTACTGCCCTTCTCTGTGCTTAATGAGGCCTGTGGGCATAGAGCTGATTTAGTGGAAACTAACAGTCAGAGTTTAAATATGCTCTGATGACAGCTGACTTTACTTGTTAGAGGTGTTGCACAAGGCTGTTGCTAATGATTAAAGCAGATGGACAGGAGGAAGAAAGCAGAAAGCTTGAATGTGTGAGAGGTGAAAGGGCAGGAGAATTAGCCCAGAGATTTCCTGTGGTCTGTGGGTGTTTTGTGTTAAGCGCTAAATCAAAGAATTGTTTTTAATGAATGAAAGTGCTATACTTCAGCAAATTAATTACAGCTAGCCTTCCTCTCCTGCCACAGTGGGAGTGGGTATTATTTTAGATATACTTGTGGTGGAGTATAAAATCGCTTTGCTTTACCTTTCTGCTGTTATTCTGCAAACACTTAATTTGCGGGGACCTTGTGAAGGGTGAGGCTGTGAAGCGTCGCTCCCCTGAGCAGCAGGACATCGCCCAGGGCACCCAGGAGGTGAGGGGGACACCCTGCCTGGGCTGGTGTTGGCCAGCAGAGCAGATGCAGTTGTTGCATCTGTTGTACTGAAATCTTGCAGGGTTTTTTGTTTACATTGTCCTTCTCCACGTGGCCGTGCTGCCATGCCATGGCTTGGATTTGTTGGCACTGGGCAGCTTCTATGCCTCTGCCCCAGCAATGTGCCTTGGCAGTGACCCCGTCAGCCTTGCTGGGGAACGCAGGATGGTTTGGGCAGCACAGCCTGTACATGAGCGTCCAACTCCACCAAGGGTGTGCTCTGATAATGGGATTAGAGGGAGAAACAAGGCCAGGATGAAGCTCTGAGGTACATTTTTTGCACCATCTTTTTCCTAAGCATAATGCATTGCATTTCTTCATAGTCTTATTATCTATATAAAATCCTATTGATTTTAAACCCAAACATAATCACTGGATTTTTTTGAATGACACCCAAAAGGCCCTGATTCTACATCCAGTCATGAAAATGACCTCATAACTACATTGTATCCTGCTTTACTTGGCCATGGTGATACCAAAATATTCTTCTTTAGCCCCAGTGACAAAAATATTAAATATATTTTAATTGTCTCCTAAGACAAATTGAAGCACAACTATATTTACTCCAGCATCAACTGCATTATAAATTAAATTAAATTAAATTAAATTAAATGCAGTTTCTATCAAGGAAAATCTGCAATTTAAATCAAAATTGTGTTTGTTTTGGTGAATTTTATGATTCAAACCTGAAGGGAAATTATTTTGTGCAAACATATGAGAAAAAAAAATGTAGTGCTACCTGCCCAAGTTCATCATATTTTGGTGTTTCATGTCTGTTTTTGTGAGTAGTTGGCTATGTATCAGCATTAGCTTCAAGATATGGATATATTTAAATTTCTATGGATGTATTTAAATTTCAAATCATTTATTTTGCTAGGAGAGAATTAAGGCTATGCAAAAGTATTAATGAAATGAAAATAAAACTGCTTGCAACTTACATTCTACAAAATCTCTGTCTGGGAAACAACATTCCACTTGATGATTCCAAATAATAACAATGATGATGATGAAAAAAAAAAGTGCTATAAATTTTGCAATGCATGTGAATTCCAAAATAGCAGAATTAAACTTTTTTTGTCTTGCTATTTTATTGTTGCTTTCACGTGCCTATTCCCTGTAATTTAACATTTGGAATGGTAATTTGGTTTAACCTCTTCAATAAAAGCCTAAGAGTTTCCCTCTGTCTTTTTGGTTGAAAGATTGCATATTTTAGGCAAAAACAGCTCTCTGTTCTGGAAGAATCTGTTTGAATTTCACAAAATTGTAGGACTTCTTACATTCTGGTGAAAATAGGTAAATGATGATCAGGAAAAACTTTTATTAAAAATCAGCACGATTTTCCATTTTCATATGGGCAGGCAGACAAAAGGCACAGATAAAATATTTTATAGAGTTTGGCTCAAGATGAAAAAGAACCAAACCAAAAAAACTTTCAGTCCTGTGAAGAAAAAGAAAAAAGAACAAAAAATAAAAAAAGGAAAAATCCAACAACTTCTGTTCCAGTAATGTCTCTGCAACTTTGATTTAAGCTTTAGTTTCATTAAAATTAAACCACTTAGCTTTGTCTGGTTTGTGAGTCATAATCATACAAAACAACAATGTTTTGCCAAACACAATAAATCAGCCCAAGTTCAGTCTAAATTTGTCTCACATTTTTCCAAATTCAATAAATATTTAGCAGGTTGGACCATGGTTTGAGGTTTCTAATGGGTTCCCTGCCTGTGTTTAGCCTCCTTTGATGGTTTGATGCAGAAAGAAAACACAGTTCTGTCGAAATCTAGAAGGAGCTGACCAAGAGAGGCAGATGGAGTTCTGCATAGACATGTTTGTCTAGTTCTCCAGAATTGTTTAATCATTAAAATCTCTGTCTAACGGAGCACTGTAGCAACAATTGGCCATGCACAAGGTAGTAGGCATTATAGATATTTCAATGGTTACCAAAGTCCAAAGTCCCCAGTCTGCCTGCTGAATGAACTACTCTATTCCAAGTCATGCAAAGTTCAAGTTCTTTGCAGGCAGTTTTTTTTGTGTTGCCTGGGGGATGTTGAGTAAAATGATAAAAAAAAGGTAGGATACCTTTAATTTCTATGTATGTTCAGGATCTTCTTGATATTACTGCATTTCTGTATCTGGATATATATTTACTGAGCCTGGATACAATATTCCCTATCAATGGAAAGATTTGTTGTTTGATAGATACTCTTAATTTGTTGAGGAAATAGGGAACTATGGTGATCATGTGACTTAGAGACTGAAAAATACTGATTTATAGTGGTTCTGTGAAGTTTGCAACAGTGTCTTTCATTTTATAACTTCGTCCTACTATCCATTCAGAATTGTTTCATTTTAACTTCCAAATAGAAAAGTCTCTGGTGAAGTAACATCAACTTCCCTTGAGTATAAGAATTGTGAAAGTTTCCTCATGGTAATTTTGAGATTACAGAATGTTAAAATTAACAAACGTGGAAAAAAAAAAAGAAGTAGTGTTGTCATTAAAGTGAAAAACAATCTGAGAAAATTATGTACATAGCTTGAATTCCATTATAAGTTTTTTAAGAATTAAATAATGTATTATTTTCTGCCATCTTAAGATAGTATTATTGCTATATTTGAGGGAAAAAGATAAAGAAATATTACTTTAAAATCTGTTATAATACGCTTTTACTTTAACCAAACAACAGTTAAATGAAGAGACACAATTGCAACAGAGAAAATACTGTAGTTAATATAAGTGGGAGTAGAGAGCTGATTTTAACTACTTTCCCTCACAAAATACACAACTGAAATATAATTGCTCATGAAAATTAGTCCAAGCTACTGATTGTGCTTGTTTTTGAACACTTTGGTTCCCACTTTTGTGCAGCTGTGAGGGACTTCTGCTGTATATACTGTGATGCAGCATAACCAAAGAGCAGAATGGATATAAAGCTATCTTTCAGTCACATTGCACGTAGAAACATATGATGGCAATTATGAAGGACAATGAGCTTGGACAAGGCAATATGAACAGGTACTTGAAATATCCAGGCTGGCTCCAACCCTCCTGGTTTTGTTTAAACCCATGTATTGCCTGTGCTGGGGATGCCAGTGGGACCCCAAGATGGGGGAGAACTAATTTTGGGACTGTTTGGCATAGTCTGATTTATGTTCAGACACCACCTATGTTCAGAGCTGTGCTTGTGTTACTGGTTTATCTCTGGAGATAACAGCAGGTGACAACTGAATGTATCTAGAGCCAAGATGAACTTTTTTCAGGTTGCTGTGTAAATCTACCATTTGAGCCATGGAAACAAACAAACAAAAAAACCCCACTGTCTTTGCAGCTGTCTTTTGCAGCTGTCTTTGGAAGGAAAAGGTATGTAAAAAGCAAAGAAACTTTTTTTCCCTCAAATGTTCCTTCTAGTCTGTGGTATTCTTTCTCTTCAAATTATCAGTTTTCTCACTTTATCACAGTTGCTCGTGTCTTAATTCATCTCAGTTGTATCTTGAGTTGTAAGATAAATTGCATAGGCAAAGGGCAGAAGCACACCCAAAACTTTTGAAGCCAAGAGGGGAACCAAGAAAAATGATATTCAGACATTAAGAGAGAGTCCTGGCAATTTAAATTCTGAGAGCAAGGAAGCTGTCAAAAGCAGGAAGCAAGGAAAAGGTGCATTTGAGCAACGTGGTCTACTGGAATGTGTCCCTGCCAATTACACAGTGGTTGGGACTAGATGATTTTAAGGTCCCTTCTAACCAACCATGCTGTGATTCTATGATTATTTTGTTTGACTACTGAAGTGGTATATGGAAGTGGTATGGATAAGATTAAAGGAGATTGGAAAGTGCCAGGACCAAAGAGGGAAAAAACCCCAAGTCAAGAATATGATTTGTAACTTTGTTTTTTTTATCCTTTGCTCTGGAAAGTAGGAGGGATGGGATGTGAGGCAGTGAAAGTGCTGGTATGGAAGAACTGACACTGGCCAGAGGTTGCCTTTTGTGGCCCTGAACAGGCATGGTAAAAGAGAGAGGAGCACCCCCCAGACAAAGACAAGGGATGGCAGAGCATAACAAGAGCAGAAGGCCTAAGGTGGAAATGAAGGCTGAATGTGTCTGTTGAGACTTGTGTGTTCAGTAGGGAAAGCTAAATTATGGAGGGAAGAAAGGAGGTGAACAAAAAAGGGAGTGTTACATGTTGAAGACTAGAATGTAATTTAGGAAAAAGGGCTCTTGCAGAAAGGATATGGCATTTTCTACATGTAGCCTAAGAGAATTAAGTGTGGATGTGTGGGAGCCAGTCCAAGACTGTAAGTTAAAAAAGGGTAAGAAAACATAGCAGCAGGAGTGCTGAATTGAGATCAAGAGCAAGCGTCCTTACAGGTCACTGGAAAATCAGCATTGGCCAGTCATTACCTCATTTTAACCACTGATATCTTCTACCCAAAGTGTAGAGAAAAAACATACTAATCTCAGATATCCTTGTGTGTGAATTCTAGGTCTGTGATAAATGCTGATGATACCAAGTGAGGTCTTTAGGTCTGACTGGCTTCAGTAGAGAAATAGAGCTTTAGCCTCAATTCTGGCTTGCAACCATTTGTTCTGGTGTTTTATAGCAAGTCTGTGGGCCTAGTTCCTAGATGAAAAAACCCAGGACTTGCCTTACATAACTGGGGACAGGAGAATGTCCTTAGGCCTACAGCAGAAAAAGCAGTGCTCTTCTGAGAAGAGACAGTGTCCTTGTAGAGCATGCCTGAAAATGCTGGTTGTGGAACCCACTACCATTTTCTTTTATCTTGACAAATTTGCAAAAACATATCACAGGCTTGGGACAAAATGAAAACGAAGCAGAGGCCTGGACTCCAAATGTTCTTTGTTTCATGGGATGTAGTAAAACAATGGTAGAAACAATTGACAGGTCATTTTTTAACAACTGAATTTTGTCATTGTTTCACATTAATTTTCATAAATACTCAATAATGTGATACATGGAGTTGACTTGTGTAACAGTTCGCCATATCTGAGGCTATTCTGTTTATCCTGATCATTTTATCACTTACACATCTGATAGAGACAAACTGGGCATGAATGCCAATCTCCTTTGTTCCTCCAACTGTTTCAGTTACTCCTCTCTTTTAACTCAGTTTATTAACCCCATATTTCTTCCTTACTAGACTGCCTGGTAGAAGACTAGCTGAAGGAAACTCACACTGCACTCTGGCCTCTGCCCTTGTAATCATCATAAACTTCTCATGTGCAATATCTCCTTTCCATACCATGCACACTACACCTCATTCTCAAAGGAATCAGAAAGCCTAATGTGTGATGCAACACTCATGGAAGAAAATGTAGATATCTCTTTCCTAAGCAAGTCACCTCTAGCTTCCTTTTCCCAGTATTTCCTGCAAGCATGAAGCTCCCAATTCATGACTCCCTGAGATATAAAACCGAAAGGATTTATTATTCTTATCATCAACCCCTACTTTTAATATTTAAAGCAAAATAGTGGTCCAGACCACTGTTTTCTCAGCCACAGCACATATGATTGATATGTTGAAAGAAAGTGCCTCTGTCACAGACAAATGAAAGTCTTGGTAGATGAGGAAATGTTCTGATTAAATAAAAAAGAAGGCAAGGAAAGTAGAGAAGAAACATATACTTTCTCTGAAAATTTGTGACAAAGCTTTGTTAGTAAGAAGAGAAGGCAGTATGGAAGGCTTTTGAGAGCTAAGGTTCAAGGCTGCAGAGATGTGGCCTGTGTCTTACCCCTGCTGGAGACAAGCCCTTGCACACCCAGGTCACTGTTACCTGAGAGGGTAGCAGGGACTTCATTCCTCAGCATCATTCTGTGTGTAAAGCTGAGAAGGATGATTGCCATTATGGACTGAAATACACAAGGCATTAACATGACCTCTTGCTCAGCTATTTCGTCAGCTCAAAAGCTCAAAAATCAAGAAGGCAAGTAGCTGTTTCTCACATATATACATATGATACTTCAGGTTAGCTGAAAAGTTCTCCCACCGAGTCCTTAAGGATTTGGGATCCTGTGGGTAGCTTACATCATGTAGTCAAAAACATCCACCCCAAAGCCAAGGCTGCCACCCAGCATGCTGTGGCTGACATACAGCAGGATTGGTGCAAGGTCTGAAGATGGGAACCACAGTATTGTGAAAGGGGTGTCTGTGAGAGGCACCAGGTCCTGCACTCCACCTTCATTAATGTCAGCCCATGACAGGTCTGGAGACAGAGGCTGCTCAGTGGCCTCATGCTTCTCTAATGAGCAGCAGCTCATGTATTTCTATGGGAACACATAATTTTGATGAAAGAGAAAGCTCATATCCCATAAAAATTTGCCTGCTGCAGGCCTAAGCAGTCTGTGTCAACTCAATCAAGCCTTTCATTATGTAGGCTTCATATTTTCTCTGAAGGCTTCATATCAACCTCTTTGCTTATGAAATAAAGCAGTCAGGAAACTTAGATTGCATTTCAGTGTACATGACATGTCCATTTGTGGAGCAAGGAGTCTACAACTTAGGCTTTAAATCACATACACAGAATAGGATCCTCCTGCCATCAGACCAACCCCAGCAAATGCTCTTGGCTTGATTTCCAAAGTTGCTGAACATCTGTTGTTCTTGCTGATTTCAGCGCGCTGTGCAAAAGCTCAGCAAGAGCTCAGCAAGCCTGAATGTCAGACTGGCTGCGTGACATCCTGAAATCTCCTGTGGTACAGGGAGGTCCACAGTGGGTTTGATGCTGGCATGAGACCAGTTGTTTCATATGTGGGAAGAAAGAAGCACTCATGCTCTGTGGCCAAACAGGCAATTGATGGAGGAAATGCAGCAGTGACACAAAAAAATGTGGTGCAAGCTGAGGCAATCATCACTCCAGCAAGCACAATGAACACCTTCTGGCTACATACATGGCTACATGTGTTATGCATTAAAGTTACACATGTTAACTATACCCATATATTTTTTCCTCCTGTAGAGATAGCCAAGCCCTGGTACTGAAGGCCAGTTGACTGACAGACATAACATGATCCACTGGATTCACAAGTCTATGGGCACAGGAGGTCCAAGATAACTGCAGAGCTGCTGACCAGTAGATTGACCTTGGGTGAGTTTCCTTCTCTGCTACTGCTGTTGGTCAATCCATTCCCTGCAGTTGTAAGCTCCTGTCAGGAATCACCAGAAGGAGCTGGGAGAATAGAGGTAGCTTTTTCCAATGAGTGCTACTGCCTGCTGACAATTAACTTCACCTTAAAAGGGTCAGCAGGATGGCTTAGGAGGAGGAACAGGTGTTGATATGGAGTTAGTCAGGAAGAGAAACAAAGGCCAAGCATAGACTTAGAGATAGCAAAGGTGTGAGAAGCTGTGGGAGGACATTATCCATCTTCTTATCTCAAGGCAGGATCTTTTGTGCTGAAGCTGTATCTGACAGATGCATTTCTTCTTACAAATGCTGCCAGCACTAGAAATTGCACAACCTCCTTTTAGAAACACCTTCCAGAGTTTAAAGATCCTTTTGGGTTTTTCTAATGCCTGGCCTCATTCTTCTCTGCTCCAGTTTAAGATGCTTGTCACATCTACACAGAGGTGAAAAAAGCAAGAATAGGTTTTTCTCTTTTGGCAGCTGTCCTTCAAAGCCTATTACCCTTTCTCATTTCAGTTTCCTTTTTTTTTTTTTTGCTAAGCATTATGAAATTTCTTCTCTCCCCTTGTTTTTCAATCTCAGCTTATTCTTATTGTCTTTCTCTGAGTCCCTCCCTTCACATCATTTTGAAGTGCTGCATCCAAGAACAGACTCAATACTTCAGCAGAAGTCCTCCAATCATGCTAAAGGGTGTCTCACAAATGTCACTCCTATTTATACCCCCAGCATTCCCATTTTCTGCAGTTCCCAGCACCAACAGCTCACATTTGATGTCTAGGTTAGAGTCACCCATACAGTCCTCTTTCTGTGGGGCCTGCTGTGTAACAAGCTGTCCCTCCTGAGGAATTCAGGCTGCCAAATGCTGAGGAATAAAGCACTCAGAACAAACTAGAAAGCCAGGGCTTTGACACATGATTCATTTTGAAATGGACCATTATTTACCGGGCAAGAACTCGAGAACTCAGTGCAAATAAAACTGTTCTCCCAAGTCCATGGAGAGCTGTCTGGCCCCAAAACCAGTTCAATTTAACCTCTGCTAGCCAGGCCCTTGTACCAAAGAAAGCTGCTGGAACAATAGTAAAAGTTGCAGCAGCAAGGAAAACAGAAGCAGCGAGGTTTGTAGGATCTGGATGCTGGCCATACATCTGGGCAAGCCCACTGCACACAACCTGTGATGCAAGCCCTGCATGATGCAAACAGACATGTGCATTTAAGGCCAGCCTACATGTATGCTTTTAGCAACTGGATCCCCTGGAGTGGCCCTCTTCTGCATTAAGAGACCATTCGTTTCCATGCTGGAACATCATGGAGAAGGGCACAGCAAGGGCATAAGGGAAGAGACACAGGATCTTCCCATCTTCAGCCTTCTGGTAGAAACTGATGCTTTTTTCCTTTACTCTTTGTAGTCTCTTATTTGGGCATGAGATTCAAATTCTGAAATAAATCAATATAGTGAAAAACAAACCTCTCTGAATAGTTTGAAGGGATATTTTGCTTTCAAATGGAGTGCTACAATATTCAAATTAATGGCAGCATTTCAATTGTTCTGTTTGGAAAAACAGTTTGCAGAAAGTACTGCATTGCTCTACATAAAGCTCACATAAGTTTAAGGCTTACTCCTTTCTTTAGGTTTAGATAAGACACAATCTCTTGATATGACTTAAAGAATACTGTGGCTAAAGAATACTCTGTGTGTGTGTGTGTGAGAGAGAGAGAGAGGCACATAGTGGCTTCTATTTTCTTACTTTTAATAGGGCTATTTTGCGAGGCTGAAAAAAAATTGTTAAACTTGCCTTAATTGATTGTTTAAAGTACCATGGTGGATTTGTCTTTTAAACATAGCCCATGGTTAAAGTTCCCGTTGCATTGTATTTGAAGTAGGTCCTTTGTGCTTTAAAATGAAAACTGTAAAACTTTTGGTGTTTAAGGCTTTCTGACTCCAAGTTAATTGTTTTCCTTTAATATGAGCAGAATTAAAGATATTAAAAATCGACTGCTGGAGCACATAATTGTGGCCTCCCATCTATTCTTCTTGTGGAAATGAAAGGAATATTGAAAGAGTTTCTATTTTACAATACCAGAGGTGGCCATACATTTACAACTCTATATATTCTTTTAGTTGAATTCTTCTAAACCTCACGCCTGGCTAGGAGTTTTCTCCCAGACGATTTTCATTTTCAAAACATTCACATCCAATAAACTACACGAAACACAGTGTGAGAGAAAAAAGGGGACAGGAAATGGCTCTGTTGCATGGTTATTACATCCTATTGCCTGTGGGTTGCTTTGTTATGAGTTTTAACTATGTAAATATGACGTATATGACATCAGAATTTAATCTAAAGCTACTAGGTGGGAGATAGAGTGTGACTTTATTGTTAAGGCTAAAATCAACTGGGTGTTGACAGGTCTCAAAAGTCACTGAGTATAAGCTTGAAAAGGAAAAGCTCAGACTGATAAGCTGTTCCTTGATTGACAACTTCAAGCTTGACTGCAAGTATTGAAAACAGTTGAGCAAATGGAGGGAAAAAAGTTTTATTTCATAAGAAACTACACTGGGAAATACAGGAGGATTTATAGGCTGACGTAGCACAAAAACCTAAGAAAAACAGGTGTGAGGTTTATAAAATCTGGAAACTGGGAGAGCACATTGTCCATGAATGATTTCCCCATTATAGTTTAATTAACCTTATAAAAGCCCCTATGCAAATATAATGCCAGAATGGAGGGAAAAAAAAACCACTGGTGTCCACTAGCTTCGACTTTCAACAAATCATATGTCAACAGCTCATGGAAAGGAGGTGGGTTGAAAAAAATGAGAAGAAAATAAGAGAAAAGGATTTCAGTGGGAAATAAATTCACCAGGGAAAACAACACACTGATTTTTCATCTTTCCAGTGAAGTCAGACCAGTTTTTGGCACTGTAAAATCCATTATGGAGACAATAAAATAAATACAGTTTAAAGTAGCAATCGTGGGTTGATTGAAATGTTATGATAGCTACACATGCTATATCTTATCAAATATTATCCATGAGGAAGCATTCAATTCATTTTGTGCCAATTATCATACTCTGTGCATCATAAACTTTTATTGCTTGTTATGGAATGCCACTCAGCCAACTTTTTCTTCAGATATTGCATCATCAAAATCAGATGGAAAACATCTTTTAATGTGGCAAAGTGTTAAAGAAATCTAATACTCTGGGGCTGAATGAAAATGTTAAGGTTCATCTCCTGGATAAAAAAAAAAACAATTTATGAATGCAATATTCATTTCCTGAGGTGGGCATAAGCAAAAACCTCATCTGAAACTTAAAACCAACATGTTTGCCTTCACTAGTTTCCTTAGTTTAACTCATTGATGTCATGTATTATGGTCCACTGCTAAGACCACGTCTGGGAAGGACTCACTTTTTTCAGTTCTCCAGATCACTTTTACAGGGAACTCCTTGTATAATTGCATGTGCTGAGATTTGAACCTCAAGGGCCAGCAGATCAGATTTCACTTTTAATATATTACTGGAGAATATCAAAGTAATCTACTTGTTTAATCTTGATCATGCCAGCCGATTAACACTTTGACACCCTGAATCACAGATGTTAAGTACTACAGGGTAAGGTTACAGTGAAGCCTACACACCATAATGAAGTTTTGTGAAGCTACAGACCTGAGGTTAATATATTTATTTAAGCATTTGCACTACACAAAGCAGGGCTGTAGCTATCAAAAGGTAGGTTGGACAACATTTGTAAAAAGCACCCATTGCACGTGGGGGTAGGTGTTGAGATTGGCAGCAGCTTGCTGGATGGGATGGGAATATGCTTCCTGGAGGAGGTGACAAAGTGCTCCTGATTTCTCTTTTAGGGGCTTCAAAAGTGGGAAGCAGGAAGGGTACAGTAATAAAAATTCAGTTCAAAAGACTAATGGATAAATTACTTGTAATAGAATCTCAGTTTCTGATGCATTTTCTACATAGAAACACTGACAGTAGTAAACAGCATGACTCCCCAGACCTGCAGGGAACACTCAGAAGCAGCTGAGACAGGAGACATCCCATAATGTCCTCAGTCATAACTGGTACAGCTGAGGACCAGATCAAATTGTGGTTTTGAATGTATTGGATCAGCTTGCACAATTTGTAGTGTGTGTCTCTTCATCCCACCAAAAGCCCCACTGATATCAATGACAATTCACTGAATTCAATGACAATTCACAAACGTAACACAGTCTTAGAAGAATACTTTCCTGAAGAAGATTTTGATTATTTTCTTTCTAAATTCTCATGGTTTTCACTTGGTAAGTTTACTGACACCAACTGCATGGTTCAGTAAATCATCTGAGGATCATTATAGGTGTAAAACACATAACAATGTATCAAAGAAATGAGACAGTGGGCTTGACTCTGCAATCCTTATAGATCGAAATACCTGTTCCAAACTTTATTCATCTGGATCATACTTGTTTAAGAAGAAACCAGAGGTGGGAGGCAGTATATACCAGTCAGTTTATCTAATGTGTGTGATGGAAAAGGGAAGGACCTGTACTTGGCTTCATCAAAGCACTTCCTGAGGATTCTCCGTCCGTCTGTCCTGAAATTGAAGACAAAGCTGAAGTATCCCACTGTAGGAGACCTTTTTCCCAAGGAGTGAACACTATGTATCTGCAGGGGCTGTCTACTAGCCTATCCACTAGCCTTCCCTCCCTGAGTGGAAATCCTGTATTGCCATAACCATTCTCCCCAAGGAGACATCTGAATCAGTGGACAGTGAGTAGAGCAGGAGATATTGTCTTTCATACACTGAGTGTGGGACCAAATGGGTGTTGCTGTGTCTGCTGCTCCCACAGGGGGGAGTGGACTTATAACAAACAGAGATCTCCAACCATCCGTGGTGCCCTACTGAGTATACAAAGCTCCTCACCTAGTTGAAAAGCCCAGTGTATGTGCCACATAACTCTAAAAGTCAAGGGGAGAAAAAAACACTGAAGGAGAGCTGATTCTCTGCAGGAGTCCAACTGTTCCACTGGGAAGGAAGCACCCAGGATTCTAGGAGACCACTAGCTACTGTAACCTCTGATAGGCCCCTTCTTCCTGTCCCTGGACATCCCAGTTACCCACCAAAACATTGCTCCTGTCATTCATGCAGAGCAGAGCCAGCTGAGGAAATACTCAAGAGTGATAGAGTGGCCACTTCTATTTCTTTTTCCACTGTTTTATTTAGCTGCCTGCAGTAAAAAACCAGCAGCCTACTTCCAGAAGTGCATGTTTCCATTCTGTGAAATACAAGCTGCTTCTGAGTCCTTGATCTCTCCCAACTAAGAATTCTTAGTTGTTCCCAGTTTTCTCTGAGAACTGGTTGGCATCTCTAATGTGTACATGATACCAGGCCCTACTGCTGTAATGCCTCTGACTCACCACCGCATCCAAGAGCTTTCTAAACAGAAAACTAGGACTCCAGATATCCTTCATTTAACTTCTGTACGGAACCCACTGCTCTCCTAGGGCTGCATTTTCCCTTCTTGATGAAAATTAAGAACAAGGTTTACACAAGTGGATTATTTCTGTTCTTTTTGTAGTCAATGGTATCAGATTTAAGCCAAATCTGACCATTTAAAAAAAATTCTAAAAATGGATAAGCAAAAAACCTATAGTTTCTTGAATGTTGAATGTAAGAGTTTCTGTAGGTTCTATTCTGGCAACATACCAAGAAAGCTACTGTTCTTCCCTCACGCAGAGAATACTGTCAATCTCTTCTTGCTATTTCAATGGCAAGCACAGACAGATTCCATGTATTAAAGAATAAGTAGTTTTGTTATTTTTTCTTTCAATTTTTAATTTTTTTTTTAAATCAACTGTTGCTGTTCACTAATACAGCAAAACACCAAAGCCTTAGTCACAAAAGAGAAAGGATACAATCATTTGGCTTGGACTGTTTACCATCCTGAGGGCCATGATAAATAAAAGTCACTTAGGGAGAAGGAAAAAAAGTTCTCCCATTGCATCTCTCAAACTCTTATTACTCTCTCTACATTCTTCTTTTTGAATGTATTTCCTCCCTCTTTATTAGACCACAGTGCCAGAACTCCCACCTCACACCTCTGGACTCTGGGCTTGGCAGTGTCATAAAAACAGATCCATCAGCCATCACCAGACCTAGTCCAACAAACCAGTGACAAAAGAAATATGAATGTAACCAAAATCAGTTCCTTGGGCAACAAAAAAAAAAGGCAAAAAAAAAAAAGGCAAAAAAAAAGCAAATATGGGTGCAAAGTATAGCACATTTTTTTTAGAACTCTTTTTGGAGTAAGAGTATTTTTTCCCATTCAGTTATACTTCAAATCTGACACACCATATACAGGAACATTTATCAATGAATTTCATAATCCTTCTGACACAATTTACCACAAAGTTGCTGCTGTTATTACAGCTGCAGGAAGACTAGGGGCCTTGATCCAAAACTCAGTACTAAAAAAGATGTGGGAACTCAATACTAGAAATTATATGGGAACCTCAGCCATGCAGAAGATCCAAAGAGGGAGAAGAAGGATATCTGTTTACCTCTGTTTGTGCCTCTCCAGAAGCATTGGAGGGACACTCCAGTCAGAGCAACAAGTTAGAGAATCTGGCATTTCCAACTGATGTGAGTTTGATCTGGGAATAAACACTTTGGCAAACCATTTACTTCAGTAGCAAATAAGTGTTTCTAAAACAAATATTCCTGGATGCTCAAGTGGTGGATGCAACCTGTAATCAGCTGAGCAGATACACTTACTGCAGTTCTCAGCAAAGGCTGGATATTGGTCAGTTACTTGGGTCTTCCAGCACCAGAGAAAGAAATGAATGGTACAGATGCTCAGGCAGCAGGGGTGGTTATAGGGGAAATGTGATCACATTCACTGAGGTTATTAACAGTTAAGTTGTGACCACTGTGTTTTTAATGTGACCATCCGTCTTCATTTTTCATCGTGCATCGGTAATGTTCCATCTCAACCTTATCTCACTCTTGCCAGTAAAAGCAACTCTGTCTAATCCTTCTGCCAGGGGTTGTAAAGTAGCAACAAGGGCCAGGTCCAGAAGCTTGGGTAGTCCAAAGTGGGTGTGATGGCTCCACCGGCTTTATTCCTACTCTCTTTCAGTTCCAAGGTCTCTGCACAACCTGTAGCTTGCTCTGGGGCTCAACTGTGGAACAAACCAAACCATCTTCTGCAAAAATCAGCCACAACACAGAGGAGGTAATGGTTTGTGCTGAGGTCCTCTTTTCCTGGAGTGGCATTGGGGATGCCAATCAGTCTCTACGAGCAGAGATCTGTCAGGGATCCCCAGAACACCTGGGACATAGTGTATCTAAGAATAGAGAGTAACTTAGCCTGGCACCTCTGCAAAGACTGGTCTCTCCACAGATTTGATGTGAAATGAAAGGATGTTGATAATGGTAGAGAGCACCAGCAACAGTGTATGTGTATGATTAAGATAACAGTTTCTGACAGTAAATACAAGGCAACTCTGTTCCCTTTCTTCCAGCACTGCGAGTTAATAAGCAAATGCATCATGATTCTTATCTCTTCTTCCCCTAAGCTCTCCTCTTGGCTGGCTGACAGCAGCATCCCAAGCTATGTCACTATTGGCAAATTAAATGGACCGTCCTCAGGCACTGAGGGAAGGAACAGACAGGTCTCAAGCTCTTCTTCTACTCTTCAGAAGAAAGAGTGTGGAAATCTTGTATTTCCTTATTTTAACAATATGTAAAAGCAGAAAATTCCTTTCTCCTTAAGTCCTGTATAACAGAAATTTTGGGTAAAACATTGTCCAATGAAGCTGGTCAACATATAGAGGCAGGTCCTTGGCCCTGCAGCCTCAGGATTTACACTTCTAAGTAACTTGTTGGAAGATACTACAGTGGCCTCACAAAAAAACCCCAAACAAACAAACAAACAACCAAAAAAGCAAAAAACCCAAAAAAAATGTTTCTTGGCAATATTTACTTTGCCCCTGTGCCATGGTTTGGAGATGTCAGGACTGTGCACATGGATCTTGAATTTTAGCTTTTTGTTACATACTACAATGTAAGAAGTGAGATCAATGCACATTAGTTTGATTTCTGTGGCGAATGCTGAAATGCATAAACAAACTGTGAGCATGTCAGCTGTGTTTGCTTAAGAATGTTAAACATAGCTCAGTTTCTAAGGACAAACATATCTCTTGTCCATCTTACTTCTGTCTTCTTATAGATGCTTGGCTATTCTGGAGTGGCTTAAACTATGTGAAGAAAAATAAAATAAAGTGACACAGGAATCAAGAAAAATAGGAGGACTGAGGAGATCCCGTTTTTTCCAAGCTGTGTACTGTTCTCCACATGATATACCTCATCATTAATTAAAAGTTATCATCAAAAACATGAATAGGAAAACCAGTGGCTTATTCATTAGGTTTATATTTATGGCAAAAAGCAGCTGTAAATAGATTAATTTGTTTACTTACTGACTAAATTTTGGTGAAATTCTGCTTGGAGTTACATCAGTGTGAAGTTGGAAGAATTCCATGCATTTTCAATGAGAACAACTTTTCTCACTCCCAAAAGATCATTAGGTTCCTTCAACACTTATTCTTTATTTTGCCAAGATAAAGGTTCAGATGTTTTGATTTTTCTATTCCATTTCTAGAATGCAGTTTTTCTGTGTTCTGGCAACATATGGCATGAATATGTTCTTTTCTGTTTAACACAGAAAAATTATTCAAAAGTTCAAACTTGCTTTAATGCTTTTTATTCCCTTGTAAATGCTTTAATTTTTTTTTAAATTTTATTTTCTTCTGAGCAATGTCAAAAGCCAGGATCAAGGAAAAAAGACATTCCACTGAAGTGTCTTCCTATTGAAGTGTTGGAATGCCTAGCAAAGCAAAAATTTAGGAAGGGACCATTTTCAATGTTCACTTTGTTGGACAACAGGTCTGCTTGGTAGAGGTTTCAACAATGAAATTATTGTACATATATTTGCTTTAATGCCTCTGTTGTTATCATGCTTTTTTAATGGCGGTGTTGGCTATTGCCAGATGTCCTGCTCAACAATGCTTCAGCACACATGGGAATGCTTGTGATGGCCAATCAAGTGAGCTGGCAAAATAGAAACAGATGGCCATGGACGTGTGCTCTAACACATCTTTAATGAAACTGGGCCCTTGTGTAGATGATTACATTGCACTAATCGTCCTTTGCCTATCCTAGGCCCTGCACCTCCAGTTACAGACCTCCTAGTGTCCTAGTTCTGCATTACAACTTTTTTATTCACTTATTTTAATTTCAGCTGCATGGGATACTAGCAAAGGATGGTCCAGTGCAAGAAAAACTGATTGAAAGAGCAGATGCAAATCAATAGAAGGCTTGAGAAGTGCACAAAATGAACTAGAAACATGCTAATTATTTATCTTCTGCCTTTTACCTTTTGGTGGCTTCTACCATATAACACTGGAGCCATGTTTTGTTGAGCTGCGGTACAGATCTGGTCGTGGTCCAGAGCATCACAGAGAGAGCCAAACACCACTAGATGCTCTGTGAGAACAGGGATATGTGCCAAACCAAACCCTAGATGTACAGCTTCCCTTGATTTTCCTGAGACTCTTTTCCTAAACAGTAACTGATTTCAGATGCAATTAGATGGGCTGAGGAAATCTTGCAAGAAGAGCTGATAAGTTGGTACCTCCTGCAAGGTAATTGTATACTCTTTCAGTTCTTCCCTGTTTTGGCATTGAGCTCCAAATTAATTGCTAAACTTAGGAGATTCTAGGGTGAACAACATGCTTTGTCTTATCTATAGGAAGGCTGTGTATGCTCAAATATAAAATATTTTTATTAAATATAGTGCTTAAAACAATCACCAAGCTCCAGTCAAATACCCAAAACCATTTGATTAAGACAAATTATGGGTCTGGAAAGGGACAATAACTAGCAAGGTTTTGCATTTGCATCCAAAATAGGGATTCAAGTGTTCTGTCTTTCCTTGCAGCCACAAGAGCTAGAAACTAGAAAGCTGGCTGAGGTTTGGATTATGAAGTTCTCCACAGACACCCACAGGAGGCTCACAGTGGCATGGTGAATGCTGGCTGAATAAGAGCTGGAAAAAATGTTCTGATTTTGCCTCTGTTGCTCCTCCATGAGTGCTGTTGATTTTGCCTTTGTCAAGGCAACAAAGTATTTCAGTACTGCATCCTAAAGGTTAAATATGGACATGGATCTTCAAAAGATTGTTAAAATGTGGGTGGGAGGAGGGACAGGAAGGTTCCTCCTCCATTTGATGGAGAACTACACAAAGCTGGGGTGTTTTGGTGGGGAAGCTGAGCAGGCAGCTCTTGGGGGACACCATGCAGCATGTGCAGGTCCACAGACTGTGACCACCAAGAGCTTGGTTCCCTCCCACCCTGGTTCCATCATACCAGGGCACAGTTCTTGCATTGCACTTAAGGTAACCCTTAAGTTCACACCTCAACATCTTCATCCCTCAATGTACCCATTGGGAGACACCAGCCATTCCCTATTCACGTTTAAATTGGCAATATAGATTTTTGTCTCCTGCTTAGTGCTCTATGGAATTTTTTTTACAAACTACCTGGGAAGTTTTATGCAAGGGTCCCCTATGTAATTTTAAACTCATCAGATTTTTTTTTTTGCATATCTTACAAATTAGCGTGAGGATCTTTAAGCCCCACAATAACATTTATTTTCAGATTATGTCTGGTATAAGCTTGTTTTTGGCCAGACATAAATGTATGGTATTCTTTTAAAGCATATTCTCAAACTCTCTTTGCACTTTTCAAGTAAAAATTCCTCATGTATTTTTGGAAGAGTGCAAATAACAAAATGTCAGATTTCTGTTACTGCTCTTAATATATTTAACAATTCAGCATACTGTAATTGGCTCAATCAAAATCTATTTCAAACAAAACCCAAAGGATGATGAAATAAATCTAAAATGTCAATCTTTCAAGATTTGGATAAGTTTTAATAACATTACAAAAATTCCAAAGGTCTCAATTTGGAAATAACAATAATACCAAATATAGGCAAATTTTTTTGGGAAGAATTAATATAGTTATTTGTTCTCATAACTTCCATTTTGGACTAGGACTTTCAAATTTCATGCTAATATAATTCAAATATATTCTTTTATCTAACCTTACTTAAGGAAGAATTAGAGTCATTAGTTCCACATATACATAATTGTATTTATACCCTGGCTTTTTATACTTAAGAACATGACAGAATCTGATCTAATACTCTTCTGAGTTCCTTGATGTTCTCATCTGCTAAAACATAAGGGTTTTTTTTTTCCTTCCTGTAAACATCACTACACTGGGTAATTCAGCCTAGACATATTCATTAGGTTTTTAAACCAAGAATATATTGAATCAATACAAGAAAAATACCATCCATGGGTGATGATAATGCCCTATTCTGTGTATCTGCCAAGGATAATATTTGTTTTACCTCTGCTATCCCAACACATCCTAAAATAAATTAAATGACTACACAGGTTTTTCATAAGTGTCTTGGAAGCAGCATCACAGTGGAGGGCCCACTTGGGAGGGCTTGAGTCTGGTGGTGGGTGAGTAGACTTTCCATGCTTTGTGCTCAGCAGGGTGCTGGGTAGATTTAAATTTGCTTCTGAAAATAGATAAATACCACTCAATGGAAAAAAGAGATATCAGAAAACACAGCAAACTCAAAGGATCTGATTTTTTACAATTCCAAACTTCCACACTGCCACAAACTATGACCCTTCAACTGTCCTCTTGCATTCTGAGCCAGGACTGGAATCTGGGTCAATACACTCTAAAAATATTACCCCAAACAATCCACATGTTTTCTTCCCCATCCTTATAATCTTCTCTATTTATGTGCTGAAACTTTACTGCTAAGAATTCCTTCTTTCTTCTTATTTTGTTTAATGTTAGGAGGAAAATTTATTAAGAAAAATAGAGAATGCTCCAAACTCCCATTTCACAGGGCTAATTTACATTTCTTCTGGATGTTGTTCTAGTTTTTGACTCTGGTGGCACAGAAGTTTAATTTTTATGTGCTATTGAAAAAGAGATATAGAAAGGTGAAGCAACATTAGCATGATGAATATATATTGACAGCTTACCAACAGTGAGAGCTCTTTTAACAGGGCTGAAAAGCTGTTGCTCAAAGTTATGTAAAACTGGGATGTAGGTTATGAGAAAAGAAAAATACTTAAAACAGTCCCCATACCATCAATGTAGAACAAGAATAGCAGTACCTAACTCTAATTTTTTCTTGGGTAGTCTGTAGCTCACTGGTGCTGATACTTGAGCAGCTGCAGCTGTGTCAGAGGCTCCATGCTGGGTTCTGAGGCATGTCTGGTATTGACCTGATCACACTGGCCCTCCTAGTCACGGCCTTTAGCCTCAGTTACAAAAGTACAATTGGTCTGAAGGATAAATTTCCCACTTCAATCACATGGATCTTCAGCTTCTTAGCACAGCCTGAAAATAACAGCCTTCCAACATTAGCTCTTACATAGGCCAGTCAGAAAATTACTTGGTGTTTATAATTGTCTACTACTCCAAAACTTGAATTTCAGCACTGCATGTGGCTAACACAAGTGACTGCTGGGCCCTTGATATCCTTGACCACCCGCACTTGCCATGCTCCTCACAGACACAGAGGTGTCCTGTCAAGGACTGTGGACAGAACGCCATTTATGCTTCGCCATTTGACCCAGTTCAGCACAGGGTACAGCATAACCTGTGATTTTCATATACTGTCTGTACTAAAAACCAGCAAGTATTTGAGGTATTGCTATTCAAAGATGAAAAGAAGTGATGCTCTCCATGGCTGTACTATTAACCAAACCAAGCACAAGCATTGGCCGGCTCTAAGGGATCAGATTTTGGAGCAGTTTGGCCAAAGCAAAGGATGATCTCCAAATAGCCTTTTTGTGAAAGCCATTGTAAATGGGATGTCCTAGGGCCATACAGCTTTAGTAAAGCCTCTCAGATGCCAGCTGCTGAGTGGCATCACACATTTGTCCTCTTTGAATTGTTGTGGTAAATTGTAACTTTTGTTATGCATTATTTGTTCTACCAAAACTCATAGAAGCTCTTGTGATGAATCAGGACCCTGACATACATGGCAGAGCAAAGTCTGTGCCAATAACTAGTGGGTGCAAAAGAAAACTCATTTGGAAGAGTTAAATTATTTTCTTTGAAGCTCTGTTATGGTTACCTTCTTTGTAACACCACTACCTCATAACAACACCTAGGATGCCTGGGATAGTGTTATGATGAGAGCAAGCTCAAGTATATTTATAACAAGAATAGGTCAATGGTCCAGAGGGTAGTTTCCTATTATGGGAGGTATAAAATAACTAAAATCAATAAATCTCCAGATCATAAATGTAGCTACAGTCTGGGCAAGGTTGAGAAAATTATTAGCAGAGCCTCATGATGTCTGGATATTGTAGCTTGTAAATTTATACATACAGATGTGTGTGGTTATGTACATGCTTGCTATTCATCCCCCACAGAATTCATTGAAATGCTAAGAGGAATGTGTATTTGGTGCTCCTTTCAGTGCTGGTAAAAGAAAAAAGGAAGGGAAAAGAGAAAGGAAAAGAGAAAGGAAAAGAGGAAGGAAAAAGAAAGGAAAAGAGAAAGGAAAAGGAAAAGGAAAAGGAAAAGGAAAAGGAAAAGGAAAGGAAAGGAAAGGAAAGGAAAGGAAAGGAAAGGAAAGGAAAGGAAAGGAAAGGAAAGGAAAGGAAAATAGGAAAGAAAAAAATTTAAAAATAGGAAAAAAGAAAAAGCAAAAAGAAATAGAAATGAAAAAAGTTTGGAAAATAAAAAAGGAAAGTGAAAAGGAGGAAGGGAAAGAGGCAAGAGAAAAGAACAACAGTAACTTCTATAAGGACTTGTATCTTTCAACTCATGGTGAATTTTTTTCATACAACTGACTCTAGAGGCACGACAAAATGGCTTCACATATCAACCAGAGGTCTATATGCTTTGAGGTACATGAACTGCCTCTTCTTTAAAATACATATTAAGTCTTGTCAACCATTCCATCATTTACACCTTTATTGTGAGCTATCATCTCCTTTTACAATTCCCTAAATTTTATTCCAATGAAAGGACTTCATCTCTTCAAACTTCACTTATCTAAAGGTTTGTTGTTTAAGTCTGGTGTATTCATTTAGGCTCCCTTTGTTATCTGCCAGGAGAGGAGGTAGCTCCAGTGTTTTGTCTCAAGGGATTGTTTATTCCCTAGACCTATCTGTTTCTTCCTGTATGGTTTATTCAAGCAACCTTAGCTATTAGTCTCCTTTGATATTAGGTTGGATACATCCTACCTACTGAGCCTAAATTGCTTCCTGTTTTGATGTCATCATAATTAATAGGGCCTTTAAACTCCAGTAAAAATGTAAAATGTTGCTGAAATGCTATGTTCATGCCTTAGTCAACATTAATATGTGGGTGATTTTTGTCATAGAATCATAGAATAGTTTAAGTTGGAAAAGACCTCTAAGATCTTCAAGTCCAACCATTAACCCAGCACTGCCAAATCTACCACTAAACCATGTCCCTAACTGGCACACCCACACATCTTTTACGTACTGTGACTCCACCACCTTCCTGGGCAGTTTGTTCTAATGGCAGTGGTTTTGGTGTAGAAATTTTTCTTAGTATCCAACCTAAATATCCCCAAGACAACTTGAGGCCGTTTTGCTCTATGGCTTGTTACTTGGGAGAAGAGACTGACATCCACTGTCCATCTGCTACTCAGCAATATGGTGTAAGAGTATAACAGGAAAAAAACTAGTATTTTCAGTTGACAGAGCAGTTAAAAAATATGAGGTGTGGGAACTGTGTTTTCCACAGGCTGATGTATTTTCTAGAGATGAGCTCAATCAAAGTCTTGACTGAATTCGAATACTCACTAATTTGAGAAAAGTATGAGTCTTGTATTCAGATGTGAGCTTTGCCCCCCAGGCAGCTCCAAGATTGAACTGATTAGGCTTTCAAAAGACATGACTGTTTTGGAAAGCTTTAAAAAATAAAGGAAAAGCTATGGAGAAAGTCATGGTGCTCTGATGTAGCTGGTGATTCCAAGGCCATAGTCACCCATGTTTTTATTGATTTTGTGTTTGCTAAACCCATTATTATGTTCCTTTCTGGTTTAGATTAAAAAGTTCTGCAAGAGCAGAAATAACAAAGCCTGGTTTCCTATATATTCTGCCGAATGCACCCATATACTCCCCGTGCAGTTTTAACACACTCTCACCTTCCTAGTCCTCTTGCTGGTGTTCATCCCTATCTTTTAAGCAGACCCCTATAGCACAGAGGTATCCCCCCCATAACTCTGCTAAATCCCTCCTACAGGCCCATGACCTTGGCAGCGCTTGTGGCTCTTCCCTCTGTAAACAGAGCCTCTGCCTTGCCCAGAGATGTGAGAGAAGCCAAGCAGTCGCATGTCTTCTTTTACCTATTTGCCAGTGCAAACTGCCCCATATATACAAGAGTCACCAGGAGAATGATGAACAGGCAGATGGAGAAGCCCCACCAGCAGAAATATTTGCAGCCTTTTATTGGTTATGGTAGATATTTTCTATACCACCACAGTGAAGTAAAAAAATCACTGAGAGAAGAAGATACAGGCAGAAATATTACATAAGCCTGAAATATGCTCTCCTGTTTGCAGGGTATTATTCATTACAAAAAATCATTTTAAAGATCAATGATTTTTAAAAAGGCTTTAGGTATTTGTCCTAACAAACTGTTAGCAGTTATAAATAAGGAATGTGTTAAAACTCTTGCCAATTATCCCAACCAATGGAAAACTGTGTATGAGCCTGGAGAGGCAAGAATTTCCCTAGCTGAGGCATTTTTAAAGGAACTTAGTTTAACAAGGGTGTAGAAGAAAGCATGGAAAAGGAGCCAGAAAACTTATGAGTAAATGAAATACCTCAATGTTCAGAGCATAAGCTGGTGTTTTTAGGAGCTGTCAGAAGATTTATTAAGTCTTTTAACTTTACTACATGCAACAGAGAAATTTAAAAATTATAGACCAAATCAGAGGCCATAAGGGGACTTGGGAGAAGCAGCAGGCTGCAGAAATTGCACGGCGCTGATCGGTCAGGGCTCAGACAGTCAAGGATTACCTTGGGACAGCTGCTGCACTTCTCCAAATGGCAGTAATAAATTCATAAAAATGATTGCATTGTAGAAACCTGGGTCCTGTCCATCCCTGTCTGTTAGGGCTACAGTGGTGTCAGCAAAGGCAATGGACCAGGTCCGAAGGAGTGGGGAATAGGAAATAGTAACAGTCTAAGACCTTATTAAGTTATCTCAGTGGCCAAACACTTCCATTAAGGCTGGAACTATCCTGCTGGAAAACCTTCTCATGTTGGTGGCGTATAAAGCATGCGTGGCACTCCAGCCCCAGGAAAAACCTTTACCAAGGTCCAAGATGCAAAAAAAAAAGCTGTTTTCCACTTTGAAGGGTTTACAAGGGTTTGAAAGGTCACCAAAATCACCAGGAAAACCAAAGAATGCAAATGGCAGGAGATTAAGAGACAAGGAGGACAGGGGAAAAAACCCCAAACCAAAGAGTGGAATGATAAAACAATGTAGCAGGAAAAAAAAAACAAAACCCGAAAGAGGGTGTTGTAAAAAGCACAAATAGGAAAGGTATTTAAGACCATTTAATGTTGACTCAAAAACCTCAATGAGCGAGCAATGAGCAAGCAAGCAATAGTCTCTATAACAGATGAGCAAAAATTAAAATGAATATTAAATATTATGGAGGGATTTATTGGACATTCAAAAGAAAATTAATGAATTCTGTTTTAAAACTGTTAAATAAGGAGCATGAATCAAGAGCCCAAGGGAAAAAAAATACTGTTTCTTGGCTTTGCCAGCAAAATCAAACAACTATCCTGAAGAGTGCAAGACATTTCCCAGAGAGCCACATTTAAGCAGCAGTTACAGATGAGATGAACATCCCCTAAAAAAAAAGTATCAACCAAACAAAAAGCCCAGTTCAGACAGAAGCCCTGCTTGGAACAGAAAATTAAAACCATAAAAATTAAACATATTTGTCCTTTCACAGAGACTGAAAACTCAGTGGAGATCAAGAAAATTATGCAGATGGCCAACTAGTAATCATGGAACTGGCCAAGAAATGGTTACATTAATCTTTTGAATGAGTTTCTAATAAATACTAAAAGTTGATAAGTCTCTGTAGTTTTTTACATAAGTCAATAGAAAAAACAGGGACTATATTACATGAAATAACGTGACATCAGATAAGCAAAAGATATTTGTGCAGGTAACAGCATTCTTGCGTTGGAATATTGCCTGGCAGTGGTTGTTTTTGTGAGAGCTTGCAGTGGTGTTTGGTGCCCCAGCATTGTGAGGGCCTGTGGGTGAGAGGCTAGTGCAGCTCTTTGGGGACATGGAGACACTGGCATCGTGCTTTGAGGGGAGATATGGATGCTGCCATCCCGTGAGACACATGCTGACACTCTGGGGCAATCCCTGCTGTGTGTTCCTGAAAGGTGGGTGACATCCAAATGCCTTGGTGCTGCCTTAGAGAGGCTGAAACCTCCTCCCAACACTCTCAGTTAGTTGCACAAATATTTCTCCAGATGAGCAGGAGAGCCAATGGTGTGGGTGGTCTTCAGCTGTTCTCCACGACCATGGCTGTAGATCCCATGGGAGATCACTCTGGGCACAGATATTAAAATTCTTTCCTTGAAAGCCAGGGTTTACTTCCAGTGCAGCAGAGCAGCCCATGAGGCTGCTAGACTGGCAGATCTTGGGGGAAGCTAGTCATTATCCCCCTATTAAGTTTTCCCCTAATCTATTAAACTTAATCCTTTTATTAGTAAGTAATATTAAATACCCAAGGAAGCAGCTGGCGTTCACTCTGTTCTGTGGTTTGTAGTAATTTTGCATGGATGAGAAGCAGGAACTTTACTGAGTTCATCCCCTTCACTACCATTTATAAGCATGTCTTGGGCAGAAAGAGACTCAAAAAAGAGACTTTGATGGTCTTGGAGAGAATCTACATTTTGTTGAGATTGACCAGATGGTGTTGCTTCCAGATGGCTGAAACCATCTCCAGGCTTCTCCCTTTCAGCCCCCTCCTTTTTGTGTGCACTGCTTTTTATGCCACCCACTTTCACAGCAATGTTTGAAGGCAAACCTGAAAGTACTTTTCGTGGACTAATGTGCTAAACAGGCACCATCCAATTGTGTTCACTTCCTAGTTAGATCAACACCTGGGATGGGACTGTAGAATTTCCTGAATGTGCTGTGGAGTATTTCTCATAGGCATAAAATGAAATGCTGCAGAGTATGGTCCATTCTGGCATTTCAGGAGGTAGATGTCACTTTCTCAGGAAACTCCTGTGGGAAAAGTTGTGTAGGGTTACACAGGAAAAGCTTGTACAATCCTGAGACCACAGAGAGGTGTAACAGAGTCAAAAGAACACTTTGCTTTTGAGCCTATGGAGCAGAGGTTGCTCCAAAACAGTTTCACAGGAAACTTTCCGTGTCTGCCTCAGTTCAAGCTACAGAAAATACTTGATGAAATTTCTGACAAGGTGGTGGAGACCACTTATACTTTTTACAAGAGAAAGGATCTGACACAAGTGGATTAGTAGTGGGATCAGAGATTTTTTGTTGCCTTCAGCTATCTGTTCTTTCTACAAGTGTTTGTGCATTAACAGTCTTGAGAAGAATGTTCTTGAAAATGGCCTGATAATACTGCAATTGCTGCATCACTTTGGACTCAGCTGTTCATTGCTATTGTGTCAAATATTCATATTGTTTCACTTTTGCATACATTTGAAGTGATTTTGAGGGCTGTCTACACATTTTTTTCTATAAAGTCTAGTTTGGTTCAAAGATGTTTACAGTTTGTTCAACAAAATGTGAGAAATTACAATATTGGCTGTACTGCTATGTGTTGTTCCTTGGGATTTTAAACAGAGAGGTATGGTTTCAGTATTTTCTTTACAGTATATGTATGACATGAAAACATCCCATGCTGATGAGATACTGTTGGAAATAAGGTGACCTTGTACATCAGAAAGGGAATCCAGCTAAAAAATTTAAAGCAATATAGCCTTTTTCCACGTAGTCATTAGTGCTCTTTAATTAATCTAAATAAAATGCAGCTTTTAGTTAATATAAGAAAATTTTCTCCTATATTCCTTTGTAAAATCTAGACTTAGATAACCAGATTAGAAAATGTTCAAAGACAAGTCAAAATGTGGCAAAAACCAAAATCAGGCATTATTTGTCAGAATTATTGATGACATCAGTGCCATACTATTGATAAGTTATTATAAATTATTGTTTTACTGTATTTCTTATTTTTTTCCTGAGGCCCAGAGGCCACAGTCAGAACTAGAGCATTATTGTTCTTAAGTGTACATAAATATCTGCATACACATACATCATATGCACAAAGACAAATACATAAAGGCATGAAGTGTAATCTTTAGAGAAGATCAAAAATTGTTAGTTTTCAACTCTCCCATGTGGCTTTTCGTGGGTGTGTTTGTATGAAAACCAAGGACAAGAAGAGTCTTTGAGGACAGGAGAAAGAGAAAGAAATCAGTAACCATCACTTACAGATCACAGAGCCTGGAGAAGTAAGCATGAAAAATTACTGGATTGACTCTTGAGGTACTTAAAACCAACAAATACTGAACCTTTTAGAGCAATTTAACTACCCAGATCATTATTTAGTAAAAAATATAGCCAAAGCATGCATAATCAAAGAGTTCTCTAAATTGCATGGAGACAGCTTTATGGTATTTGGCTTATACATCAGAGCACTGGCCTGTCGCCTATAGATGCATTTGAGACATTTGGCAAAATAAATAACAAATAATAAATGCTCAAACATTTGATGTAGGGTTTTATAAAACCTTGCCTCAAAATTAGTTCAGAATTGCCTGGGATAGGAGAGACAGCTTTCAAAATATTCATTAAAGAATTCAAAAATATTTACAGTGCTTTGCTTTAAAACAACATCATCTGGAAGGGGAGAAACCTGGAAAGTGTTAATGCTACACAGATCTGGTTGCAGTTGTGGTGTGGGTAAGGAGGTTGCCAGGATCATGGCTTGTCCCAGGACCCCTGACGTGGGGGCTGTGCTAGATACAGCTAAAGGAGAAGCCAAAAAGGAGGAGTGAGGGCTGCCTTAGCTCCTCAGACAGACACATGCTGGCTGAAAAAACTTGAGAAAGAGCTAATTAAAATGGCACTTCCAGCATAGCTGGGCAGCAAAGTTGGCTCATGTGAAAATCGGCCTCGTATTTTATATACAAAAAGATCTTGTCTTCTCCCTGGAACTCTACCCTGATCTGTTGTGTGCCTTTCAAGGTCTCCCATCAAACACATGTGCTGCATATTGGAAGATATCAGAGGAGAGCAGCAAAAGAGATTGGAGTAATATTGAGATGTTGACAGGTCACCTGTGCTTACAATTCAGTTACAGGATTGGGCAAGATGGTTTGGAAGATGTGACAAAATGATAATGGAACTGGGTGGACACTGCGGGCCTGCAGAGTGAACAAGGGACCAAAACTTGACTGGGAAGCCTTGAGGTGGAAAATAAGGGCGGTTTCCCACCTATGAAGTGTATAGATGCAGTCTTAGGAAAAAATGGTGGAGCTTCTGCTTGGGGAGTACTTGAATGAGAGATGACATTGAGCAAAGTAATTTCTTGGAGACACTCTGTACTGCTAAGATGTCCCAATAGATCTCTCATATTTATATCTCGTATTTCTGCGTATTTTTCAGCTAAAACCAGAAATGGTAACTGGGCACTTGTTTGAAAGGAAAAACAAAACACTTGTCTCATGCTTCAAAGGTTCATGAAAAGGACAGCTTAGGTACTTTACTTAGTTTCAACATTTTGATAATGCTGGTGTGCATCTGGAAAGGGCCAAAAAAGGTGCTGGTGTGAATTATGAGGTCAGTACTTCTATCTTATACTGGTAAGGGCATGTGTGTATGTGCACACAGAGAGATAAAGTGAGGCAGATATTCTAGCTTGTGTAAATTTGGCTGCACGCCTCATGCTCACACATGCAGATCGTAGCAGTTTGATGCATAAATCCTCCTCCAGCTTATTTATAAATGTTTCCACTTAGCACATATAAAAAGAAAATTTAAATTGCAATTGTTTGCTACTTTTTCCAGCTTCAGTCTTTTTTTGGAGGGGTGAGGTGTGTGAAGAGCCTTTGACCAAGAATAAAAAACAAGAGAAGACAGAGAAAACAGTGAGAATGTCACACATCCAAGGCTTAGCTGATCTGAGAGCACATACTTTTCCTGCTGGACAGAAGGCTTCAAAGGCAAGGACAGAGCACATACAAAGGGTGTTTCCTTTGCCAATCTTTAGCAGTGCCTTCCACTGATGTGGAGAGAATGAAACTGCAGCAGGAGCAGGAAAGAAGCAGAAGATGTCTCCCTCCATGGTCTTGGCTGGATTTTGATGCTATCAGCCCCAGATCACTTCCTGGGAAAGGTTTTCCCCAAAAAACGTCTACAAAACACTGCAATATCAAGATTATGTTGCCTTCAGGCTGGAACAGTGCTCCTCTTCCTGTGTCTGTGCTCAAGGCTGACCTCTAGAAGAAGGTCAGAGATCTTCCACTGCCCCTTGAACACAAGAAACCCCCCAGCCATCCCAGTCTTCCACTTCATCTTGGGGAAATACAGGATTTTGGCTGTGCTCAGAGCTGTCCCATGGGATTCAGTGTTTAGCACCTTTTGCCTGTTTTGCCATGTGAGTGAAGAATGCAAGAGTGGTTTCTGCTGGGAGCCCTGGCACAGAAAGCCTGGGCTCACAGTCTGCTCTGCGCCAAAAATCGCGGGGTTGTGCATTACATGCAGGTTATTAAAGATTCTGCTTACTTTACAATGGTCTGTTAACAGCTCTAATGTCTTTAACATGTGCAGTCCATTGACTTTTAAGTAACATTTTATTGAAGTAACTGCCGTGGTTATTAGGCAGTAAGATTTACGCTTCATTTTCAGTCCTGGATCTGGGAATCTGGAAAGAAAAGAAAAGGAAAAAAAAGAGGATGAGGAAAATCAGAGGGGGGACATCTAGCAAGAGACAGGGAAGATGCTGCTTGGGACAGCACTCACTGTGCACCCGTGAGGTATCATCCACAAATTTTCCAGGAAATTATTCCTCCAAACTCTTGGATGCTGAGTGAACGCCTCACAGAAGAAATACACAGAGCAACCTCTTCCTTGGTGGAAA
The DNA here is from genome assembly GCA_024734555.1 of Trochalopteron elliotii. Taxonomy (NCBI): domain Eukaryota; kingdom Metazoa; phylum Chordata; class Aves; order Passeriformes; family Leiothrichidae; genus Trochalopteron; species Trochalopteron elliotii. The sequence goes on along the minus strand of JANPWX010000028.1, from coordinate 620,881 downwards.
TTCAGTATGGGTTGCTTTCTTTCCCCCTCTTGGTATGAAATAATATTTGCAGATGTGAACTGTGAGAGAGGTTTGTGGAACATTTACATCGCAATGCGGTTTGCATTAAGGAGCTGGCACTTGACTTTTGTCTGTTGAAGAATTAGTGTAAATCTTTAGCCTTCATAATCCACTGGCATGGGTGGCAAATGAGGAATTTCAATGCAAAACTGTGTGCTTCTACTGGCTGGGTGTTTTCAAGTCTCACATCTTGCATAAATCTTCTTTTAATGTGAAATGAAATGTTTAAAATAACTCATTAAGCAACAATGCCCAGAGATTTTTTTTTTCTTTGTATCTGAAATTTTATGAGGTGTGTTTTTTCATTCCCTAAACTGTTTCTTTCAGTCTTGTAATTTTTCTGAGCCACCACTTAGAGCTGGCTGGTGCACCCAAAAGCTGCAACTGCTCTCGCACGACTTTGTAAAACCAGAGATAAGACATTTTTGTACATTTATGGTAAAACAGAGATTACAGCCTAGTGGCTGGTCTTGGCCTGCATTAGTTCCTTTGTTTTCAGAGATGTAATCTCTTCTTTTTCATCCCATCACCCATGTCTGAACTGATGGAAGATGATTGTCTGTCATACTCCAGGCTTAAGTTACTAGCCTTTCAGCTGCACAGAGGCCTTGAGAAATGCACTAATATATTCACAACAGGAGGAAACTGCCAACAGAAACAGATCCTGAACTGGTTCCCAAACAGGATGACAAAAAAAGTCCACTCGGACCACACACAATCCCTCTGCTTTGCATGTGGGTCCCCTTGCACACGTTCCCTTTGCCTTTTTTTGTATAAACAGCAGACGACTGAACTCTTTATGTTGGTACACAAGAACGTCTCAGTTTTAATAAAATATTGCATTTAACTCAGCATATATCAGAATTTGCCCAAGTAAAAATCCCTGTTTTTCATGAAGATGATCTGTGTCCTTTGGAAAACACCACCCCGGCCACCTTTCAACAAAGTGCCCAAATTCCAGAGCAGAGCATGGCACCTGCACACACACTATGTTTCCTACACCTCTGAAGAAATCTTTGATCTCAAGTTATTCTCCTTTATATTACTGTGGCTAAAGCAAAGCAAAACCAAAACAACAACTCCACATTGAACCTATAGAATAAGTCCAAATTGTTCTCTTTAAAGCAATGATTAATCAAGCTGTCTGTAAAAATATTACTTTGATGATACTATGCATTTAAGCTAGTCACACAGTTATCTGGAAAGAGAGGTTTTCAGCATGGGTCTTCAGCAGGAAAAATAAAGATCCTGGGGGAAAACAAATCTCTGTGAAGAGGGATGAATCTAAGGCACAGAGGCACAAATTTTAGAAGTCTAGAGCCTGAAGTACCTGCAGAGATTTTTTCTGGTTTAGACTAATTGTGAAAATGCTCTGCCTTGTGCCATGAAGAAAAAAAGTTTATTATGGGCTCAAACTGCTTGGCCGTTCTAAATTCCCAGGCTAGTATAAAGCTTCCATAGGGGACTTTTCCAGCACTGGATAATAGCCTGGCCCAACACCTTTAATAAAATCAAGGTGACAGACCATGAAAACATTTGCTTCAGCACTATAAGCAAATCTGATACTGTTGCTGAAAGATGCCTGGAGGCATCTGTACAAACCTTGAGCAGAATGGTGCTGGTGTGTGTGGGGGCTGCAGAGCAGCCAGCCCAGAGCTCCTCACGGATAGTGCCTGCACTTTTGAAATTTTAAACTGGCTTCAAAAGCAAAACGCTGGGCTCAAACCCTGCACAAAGATTAGGGGCCAAAATTTGTCACTGAAACGCAAAATTTATTTTATTGTTAAAATTAGAGTGTTTTTTAGTGCTTGATCACATGAGAGATGTGGTTTCATAAATTAACACTGGTAGAACATGAAGGAGTCCAAGAAACAAGCATGAAATAGTTTCACACAGCAGTTCACAGCTCACACTTCATCAAACACAACACTGCAAGTGTAAGATATGCAGCTTCACATCTAAGGCAAGAAAAGAAAGGGAAGAAAAAAAGACGAATACAGCTCACTTTTGTTACTTTCAAATGCTGTTTACCATATAAACAAGTAGAGCTGGCTTTGTAAATCCCTGGACAGGAAGCTGACAATAATAAATCCTAAGCTGAATTCAGAGTTCTTTTGGGACAGAGGAGTTCTGTTTAGTTAAGTCCTCATTTTTGTGTTGAAATCTAGGGCAGATTCATTTTAAACAGCTTCTTAATTTTTCTGCTTGCCTTTATTTTTTTTTTTTAATATATATATACACCCCGCTTCAAAGCTCAGATATCTTATATGATTATACAAAAAATGTTTGGAAAGATCTCTTCCTGATTATTTCCTTTTTGTGTCATTTCACTGCATGTCTGTCATCAGATAATATCACAGCTGTATCTGTATTATATAGTAGAGGTGAGACAGACTGGAGAAAATGTACACTGAAGAATATGAAATACAACATTTAAGAAATCCTTCTAAAATCTACTTTAATATTTTAAGCAAACTTGCAACCAAACTTCTACTGATTTGTGAATAGAAGCTGGACACAATTCTTCCTATTTTCTACCTCAAAGTCCAACAGAAATGTGATACTCATGAGGGATAATTTAAAAGAAGAGGCTTCTCAAGGAAAGCAGGGGAAGCAAAAATGGTGGACGGTGGAAATGGTACTAGAATTGTAGCTTTGTTTAATCAAGCCAGCATTTTATGCCTTCATTTTTTTTTTCAGTGAGACAAACAATTTAAACCCATGTAGGTTTTTGGAAGTAAAAGAGAAAAATAATAAAGCTGGTGTGCCAAGTTCTAGATGTACAACATATACTACTTAAGAGATGTGTGTGGAAAGTGCTAATGCAGAATGTCCTTTTTAATCTCGTTATTTTAAGTCTGTTGTTAAAGGAAGGGTGGAAATCAAAATTATTTTAAAAGATCTAAAATGCAGCTGAACTTTCTGTCTTGAGGCCACTATGAACTTAAAATTCAGCCATGTGCAGTAAAGTCCCACAAGACCTATAAACTCCATAACTCCCTCTTAATCAGTTTTTTTTTAAGTTTTAAGAACTGCTTAAGTTTTGGGCTGCTCCTCTGTGCAGAGATAATGTGTCCCAGACAGAAGGTAAATTGCAGTAGGTAGACTTCCTCATCAGGAATGAAATTAATCATGTAACATAGCGATATTTCACATTTACTTCCAGTATCTGGAAATCCCCTTTCCTTATTCTTTGAGCACTAAAAGCAAGATAATGAATTTGTGAGGGATTAGTTGTGTTATGGTAAGGAACCATGAGGGTAACAGACCCCCTCTGGGGTTTGGTTTGAGCAGCCCTAGACCATCTTTATGTAGAAAACCCCCTCAGGTGCACAGACCTGCCATCAGTGCCTGGTGTTCTGAGGCAGGGGGAGGTGGGATGTGACTTCCAGCATTTTGGGCATTGCAGACCCTTCGAGACCAGCTGCCTTCTCTGCTCACACCTCCCCGCTCCCTGAAGAGCATGACTGCAGCATTAGCAACTTTGCCACTGGGCTTTCCTGCTGGTGCCGTGAAATCATAGCTGTGGAAGGGATTAAAGCATATTTCCTGCTGCCTAAGGCATGCCAAGCATTTACAGCTGCAGAGGTGGGCACTGCTGCGCAATGCTCAGACACTCAGGTACTTCGGGACAGAGCTGAGAGAGGGTGAAGAAGTCAGGTAGCCCTGCCCCTCCCTGGTGTTTACCATGGGTGTGCCTAGCTGTTTTTTCTCCCACTTCCTAAGCAGAAAGTACATTATGGCCCGTAACATTTAAGAAGCTTTAGGTTTTGGTCTGTGTTTTTAATTTAAAACATCATTTGAATGTTCTGTTCAAACACTTTGTGTTAGAAGTGGATGTGGCTCTTTGTACCTTTGGAGCTCTGGTTACTTCTGCTCTCTCTCAGTTTTCTGAAAATGAGAAGATGAAAAGAAATGCTTCTTTTTAATATAAGGGAAAACCAGTTCAAGCATTTGGGCAGCCATGCCTCTTCACTTATCTTTGAGAGGAGGTGTTTTATTTTTTCCTTCAACTGCTTTATGGAGTCAGTAGGCACAGAGCATCTTGATGTGAACACTGTGAGATCTGGGGGCAAGGAGTCATAGTGATTGTCATTATTTTAATTCCTTATTAAAATTTTATTCTGGATTGAAACGAGACAAGAAAATTCCTGAGTCTGGTTTTATGTCTTTGTTCACTTTTTTATTATTTTGCTGAGCTTTGAAAAGACAGTATTGAAGCTGAGGTACGGAGGGGTTCTATCTATGTCTTTATTTATTTTAAACTTCCACTAGTTCCTGCTTTAACACTGGGATTTTTAATGGTAAGCAGTTCCAGCCAGCACCTAGTGCAGATTATGGGAAAAGAACAAAATTAAAAAAAGACAGCTTTTTAATGTTTAGAAACACCTCCAGTCCAACAGGCACTTGGCAGTATTTTCCTGCGGAGGTTGCCCTGTGGACGTCAGTGTGTGACGAGCTCGTTGCTGCGAGCAGCTGAAAGGTGCTGAGATGTGAGAGCCTGGGTGTGCTCCCAGCAACAGCTCCTTGCACGTCAGGTCAGAGCTGGGCTTTTAAAACCCCCCAAATACATACTTATTCACATGTTGTTTCTGTTAAAACTCCAAATGAGGCTTCAAGGTCTATAAGAAGAATATGTGTTGGGAATCCTATTTTAATCACTGTTTATAGGTACTATCTGGAGAGGGAGCTTGGAAAAATCTGTATCTGTGGCAGTAATTACATTATTTAACAGTGTACTTGACAAAGAAAAAGGAACAAAAGGGAATGGAAATATTTTTCAGTTGAAGATGCTTCCATCAGATGTTTAAACGTTTTTGAAACTAATACTAGCAAAAAAAATTGCTCATAAACAATTGTGTTGCAATAATGAAAGGTCTAATATAAAGCATTTTAAATGGTGGACATATTGCATGATTTACTCTCTTTTCCTCAAAAATACAGCATGCTATATGTCCTGAAGCACTTCTCATTCATTCATCAAGGAAATTTTTAACTCCACAGTTATACTGGTATAAATGATCTGAGAAACAGCTTTTTGTTCCTCAGATCTAATGAAACTAATGAAAACAAGGTGTAACTTTAAGTTAAATACTTTTTCCCCTAGAATAATTTGCATTTCCATTGCTGTAAGCAAAAAAAAAAAAAAAAAAAGGCAATTAAATAAAGTTCTTAATGCAACAATATTTTAAAAAAAAATTTCTCCCCTGCTAATGTTTGTCTGTGACTTGCTTGGAACTGTGGCAAGAGGTTTTTTTTTAAGATTGTATGCAAAATGAAATTCTTAATTTCTGTTACTAGCTACTAAAAAGACACTGAAATTCATTAATCTTTTTAAATGTGTCACATATTTTAGTCCAGGCACCAGGGCACAGTTACAGTTTGAACTTTAGCCATCCTATGTTCCTAAGAATTCTCCCAGCAATTGCAATCAAGGGGGAAAAATTCTTCCCTTTATGTCTAAACAATTTAAAATTGTTTTTACTATTTTTAAATGACACTTATAGAGGCCCAGCAGCATTGTTTTTCTAATAAAAATATTTCTATAAAAATCTTTGTGAAAAAATGAAATGTTAGCATCTTGAAGCAATCTCCTCGTTGCTTACTCAGTGTCAACATTTACAAAGGAAAAATTGCAATAATGTAGAAGATTACCCTTTTCTAGCATCTGTATATAGACTAAGAAACAACACCTGGGACTCAGACAGCAGATGAAAGCCATAACACTGGGGCAGGACAACCAAATGAATCTGAAAAATCATTTTATGAAGTAGTTGCTGCCTTAGTATTTTTTTACTCCAACAAGATCTCGCTATGCAAAAAATTAAACAAAGAACTAACATAAGGAGGTTATGGAAAAATTAATTTATAGCTTATAAAGGCAATACAATTTCTGTTTTTTCCCCTTGAGTTGGATTTGAAAATAAGTTCGTTTCAGTGTAAGCTGTGGGAACATCACAATGCCGGGAAAATTGCAGGTAAACCAGTCACTTCCCCTCATTCCCTGCTCTCACCATGTGGTGGCAGTCTAAGGCATGTCTTCACCAGGCATTTTCATCTTTGTGACTGCAGCCAGAAATAAAATATCCAAATGGTGTTCCACTGGTGCTTTCCCACTGCAGGCAGCAAAGGACTTGCTTGTCAAAATGCTGAGCCATATGCCCCATCTCTGTCAATACTGATGATTCTCTTTGAAAGCAAATTCTCTTTTGTAAGTGTCCTGGTTTAGGACAAATTAGGGGAAGGTCTCCAGAAGGAGCCCCCCC
>JANPWX010000028.1:587987-614456 GCA_024734555.1 Trochalopteron elliotii | reverse complement strand
GGGGGGGGGGGGAGGGAGAGGAAAAAAAAAAGGGAAAAAAAATGAAAGCAGCGAAAACCAGCAAAGAGGAAAAAAACAAAAGCAAAAGCAAAAAAAAAAAAACAAAGCCAGCAGCAAAGTAAAGCAAAGCTAGCAGTAAAGCAAAGCAAAGCCTGCAGCCAAGCCGAGCTAGCAACAAAAGCAAAAGAGCCAGTAGCCCCACCGCGGCAAAACACCCCACCGAGGGTGGGGGGGGCAGCGGTTAGACATAACAGTGCAGTACATAGAGATAAAGCTGCACGATTGGGATAGGAGGCACCGTCAACCCAGGACAGTAAGACAAAAAGTGAGAGGTGAGATCAACCTAATAGTAGAAGCCAAAAGCTCAAGAGAATGTGCTGAAATAGTTTTGGAAGATAATTGACACAGCACCTTCGTTTTCCATTGTGGTTTGTTTGAACATTGACTGAACTTTTTGGGCATGTTCACGAGCGGTTCCCTCCCTCCCCACCACACCCTGCCTTTTTCATTTTTCTAATGCATGTGGTTTGGTTTTTATCCTCCTGCCCTGCAATATGCCAGGTCAGTCCCAAACTACAAGCCAGCTTGTAGCATTTGGAGTGGAGCAGATGACTCTGTGCACTGTGTTCTGTCCCTGTGCTGCATGAGACTTTTGTGACTGCTCCCTTTGTCTTTGTCTTAGGTTCCCTATGAAAATAGTTCATGGAATTCAAAAACAACAACAACAAAAGACAATCTTTCTTCAATTTTTAAACATCATGAAAAAATGTGTTCCATCTTGCTTTAGATCTCAAACACGTAAAGAGAGAGAGTAAGTATTTTTAATTGAATTTCCTCACGGAATGCTCATTTTGGGATGACTGTGGATGTCACTCCTGCAATATCATGGTCTCTGGCTATTCAATTTTCTCTTTTTCCTTTTTCAGTCTTCATCAGGCAAAGTCACTGTTCTTGTTCATCTTTCTATCTATGGCAGCTTTTCTGTAATGGTCCATGTCTTGTGCCTGTGCTCTTCTATAAAACTTTTCCCTTCATCTACCATTGTGGGATCCTTAGACTGCTTGGACTTATGTGTTCCTTAACTAAATTACTCACATATTTAATTATTACAATTCCATTTCTGTGTTCTCATAACAATCCTATTTGTTAAGTAATTCCTTGAGGTCTTACCAGTGTTCCCTGGGGTAAATTAAAGAAGGCAGTTACCACTATCAATGTACCATGTCAATGGCCTGCTTAATTTGACCTCCTCCTTTCAACTCACTGACATTAAAGTTAAATAATCCTAATTTGCTCAGACCTATGCTGAACGCTTCTTCTCCTTCCCCTAATTCAGTACGAGCTGATTTAAACCATCTTCCAATACTTTTTTGCTCATGGTGCATCACTCAGTTTCCATTCCACGTGACAGTAATCATATCCAAACGAAGAAAGAATTAAATAAATGTGATGTGTCGTGACACACTGTATCAGATGCTTTCCTAAATTAAAGAAAACCACCCACAGCTTTGGAATCCCTGCTAGGCACATCATCCCCTTTTCCCTTTGAAGCCAGGAAGCTGGATGTGGATCTGTGGTGGAACTATCACGACTCCCAGTCCATCCTTGGTGCCAGGGTGTCCATTGCACACCTTGTGCTGCACCTTCATTTGTGAGCAGCCACTGCAGCACAGTGCTGGGTGTGTGTGTGTCCAGTGCCACCACAGGCCCAAATCACACAGTGTTGGTGTCATGATGTTAATGCTGCTTTTGGCTCAGTGTATGCCCACAACACCTTCTGGCTGTGCCAGGCCCAGGACCAGATACCACCACAGGTTTGTGTGCCTCAGTGAGGGGAAAGGTCACAGAGGGGCCATCTCTGGGGTGGTCACAGTGGGTGAGCTGGCTGTTCCTGGCAGCAGGGGGCTGAGGAGGTGGAAGGAGCTCCAGTCCCACCGGGGTGAGTGCGAGGCACCCGCTGAAGGGAGCCCGTGCTGTACCGTGGCTCACATGCATGTGGCTCAGCCCACTCTGTTCTTCCAGTAATTCAATCAGGACAGTCACGTCTTAGCCATGTGGAGTCAGTTACCCAGTCACAGTGAATTACTGAGGAAAGGATTTCATAATTAAAAAGGACAATAAAACGAAGAGCTTTCCACAGCAGTGGAGTCCAGGATCACAGTTATGACATATGAGGAAAAAGAAACAATTTCAATTGGTTTAAGGCTGGGCAGCACCTCGTCAGAAGACAACCTGGTCCGGTTCTTCTCTCAGCAGCCTACAGAGTCTCAGAATTAAAGGGTGACAAAGAAAGAAGGTGGGAAGGAAGATGTCCTCTCTGCCCTTGATGATTAGACAGGGAAAGACAGTGCTCTGGGGGCATCAGATGGGAAGTAGGCCCAAGACTTGGTATCAGCTGATGTATTCAGACAGAAGGAGAAACACATTTAGGAGTAAACATCCATTAGAAGGCACAAGGAAAAACAAAACTAGCAGTGAACATTATGAACCAGCAAATCTGCTGTTGGTCCCAGTGCCCAGACCCACAGCACCCCGTGGAAGAGTTGTATTTCAGGTACTGTCCATCTTCTAGTACTGCATCTTGCTGTCCTATCCAAAAACCTTTGTGCCAGCTGACTTTGGGACACCAAACTGAATGACTTTCCTGGCAGGGTGAACAACAACAGCAAAAACGTATGAGCAGGGTTGAACTCAAGTTTTCTTCCACTGATCTCCAGATGGATCATCAAAATTTCCCAGAGGGGACCATACCAGGTCCTCATCAGTTCCTCCTTAATTTGTCCTACCTGGGCACATGCAGGCAAGGTGCGACCTGCTTGTATTGGGTCATATCTTCTCTCTTTGAAAACAAACAGAACAAACCCAACTCCCCTAAAACCCAAATCAAAAAGTAGATTAGATGATATTAGCTGTTTGCTTTCCATGTGACACCCCTCACTTTGTATCCCTGTGTCATACATAGGGTCATCTACTGTCCAGGACAGAATAACTGGGACAGCTGTTCATCTCTGTCAAAACTTTCATATGCAGTAAACAACAGGGTATTACACAGATCAGGAGACTTACATTTTATCCCAACCTTTCTTAATGATGAGAAAGTCAAAGTCTCTCAGTTCAGTCTTCTAAAACATTTGGTAAAGTTATTTTTGTAAAGCAATTCGAGCTTCTCCAAATGAAAACCTAACCTTTACTGGATAACTATTATTGTGATGCTCCTGGATAGTTATGGAGCACACATACTTACACTTTATACTGTAATAAAAATGCTGATTTTATGTGGGAACATCTGTTTTCTCCTTTGTTTCCTGGACTAAATTAAAACCCTCATCTGAAATCCAAATCTGGAATTAATCCTCACTTTTGAGATGAAAAGGAGGTGAGATGTCTCCTTATCTGATTAGTAATCAAGTGGGCAAAAGAGCTCATCTCTAAACTTGCCTTTGGAGTGCTCCTCACAGGTGACAGTCCTTTCCATACTGTGAGAGACTGTCCTACTGAGTGGAAGAGTACAAAGGTCTACAAAGACCACCATGGAAAGAGATGAACACTGTGAAGTGCCAGCAATAAGGGCTAAATTGCTAATTGTACCCCTTGCAGACACTGAAATAGGAAGAAGAGCAAACTAAGCACTGAAATGTTTTAGTTGGAGAAAGATCCCAAATTTCAGAAGTTGGTATGTCACACTGGAGACTCTGAAGTATATTCAGATCTACTATGTTCAAATGAATATGGTACTCTTCTTCAATATTTTCACATTACTAAAGGACCACTAACACCATGTGAGTGAATAGTAACCTAATTATTTATTACCTTCTGCATATCATAAAAATATTGCTTTGTTGATAGTCTCTCACTTATAGTTCTTAACCATTCTCAGTAATTTCCATGTAAAAGTGAAAACAATTTTTCCTACATCTTCACTTGCGTCCACAGTTATTTGATATAGAATCATGTAATGAAACTCATTTACATCTTCCAGGGAAAAATAAAAACACACTCACATTGTGTAGATGGGCTTTTCCCCACACAAATATGTCTATTATCCAGGTGGCTTGCCTAAGAAGAAAACATTACCAATTAAAAGATAAATAGAGTCTATTTCTGATCTGAATGCTGAAAATCTTACACAATGAAATTTCTCCCTAAATTCAGAATTTAACTCAGTGGTGGCTATCATTAAAGCTGGGAAAGACCTACTGAAATTAAAGCCTGAGACACTTGAAAAAGTATTTGCTTACTGATGGTTAATTAAATAGAGCAAGAATACCCACAGAACTTCCCAAGGATATCCTCGTGATGTTAATGGAAGTGAACCAGGTTTGTCTAGTGTAGCTCTGCACCCAGTACACTTCCTTTGAAAGTGTCACAGGTAAATGAAGTCAAAGTGAAATACAGTTAAAGGTTCACTTGAAGCCATCAACCAGGCATGACATGCACAAAATATGCTCTGCTTCATGTCTCAGTGAACATCATCAAACACCAGCTGAGGGTCACACTTATAATAAAACCTGAAACCAGGTGAATATTACACATCTCTAACTGGTAAGTCCTATTGTTGCTAGCTAGTGTTGCTGAAATGAGTGATAATACGCTGCACTAGCCCATTAGGACAATATTTAGTGTTAATTGAATTAAAAGACAAAGTATTTCTCTGCCCACCTGATATAAGCATTTACATTGATTCTTTTAACACCAAGATGCTGTTATCACACCTTAACAATTGGTAGTGATTACCTGTTTTTCCAGATGTTTTGTGAAGCAATACAGTACCTTTAAATATAGTTTTTAGTACCAGGTAATTCTAACATCTAAGTGAGAAAAAATGTATCGTGATGTACACTTTTCTCTTTGATCTCATGGACAAGTGTTTTCTGGAGGTTCTGAGGCATTCAGCAATGCATCCTCTCCTGGATCAAAGAAAACACATCTGCCTCTCAGCTTGGCATGGTCACTTAAAACATCCCCTCCCTCTTCCAGTTCCAGAAAACAACTCTGAGACAAAACTCATACACAAAAGCCATTAGGATATGTTCAAATTAATTTTTGTTGGCATTTAAAGTAATTCCATGGAACTAACCACAAATATTTGAAATGTCTCTCCTGGGTAATGGTAGCACAATGGGAGTGGAAAGGGAACAGTGCACACCTGGATATACAAACTCCCCAAATCAAAGGGTTAAAAACAAGGAGTCATTTGTTCTTAATGGATACAAAACCCACATTCACCAAACAGCTGTAGTGCAACTTGAAACAAAAGCTTGCAAGTGGCAAGTTTTAATATAAAAATATGAATGAGAGGGAGCAAAAAACACCTCTGATCCTCACATACCTAAAAGCATTAAACCTCTTCTTTTTCCTTGCACTGGTAACAACAGGCAATCAGTTTGCCTCCTTTTGCCTGCCTGGTTTGCCTTCGTTTTTTAGACAACCATGGCTGACAGACACTGCCAGAGCTGAACTGTGTCAGCTTCCCTCACCGATCAGCATTGTTGGCTGCACACAGAAGGATGTTAGTGCCTGCTTTGTGAGCACTGTAGTTAAACACCTTAAAGCCTGTAAGTAAACTTGCCTGTAAATCAAAAAGGCAGAGAGTTTTCTCATTTCATCAAGGGTAGTTTTACCGTCTGCTGTCACCACAGCTGTCAGCAGGATGCTTAACTGCTATAATTATCTAAGGGCTCGTTCTCTCACCCTAACTAATTGTTTAGATCTGCTAATCTGCATCCATCATCTGTGAAGGGCTAAGGTTGTTCTCATCTTCCATTTTATAGGAATCAGCTATAACAAGTCCGTAACAGGATCTGCAGGGTTTCCCACTACCCTGTTGCTTGCAGTCAGGTCAGTGTTGTCTCGTGAGCTGGTGAGGATGAGGAACATAAAATCTGTAGGAGTCAGTAAGTCACAGAAGCCACCCAAAGGATGACATAACAAGAAATAACAGCACAGTAAACTGCTATGGCCCTGTAATGTTGAACCCAACTAGGGATGGGTAGAAAGACTATGTCAAAACTTTAAATTACCAAGCCCTTGGATAGATCTCACTGTATTTGCAATGGTGTGTGCTTTGTTTGTGTAAGGTATGAAAAATTAATGATGTGAGCATACATTGCTTCTGTATATCAAAACCTTTCTTTAAATGATTCATTGCATCGCAAAGGACTTTCATCTCAACTTATTTATACAACTTTCATACAGTTTATAGCACTTCATTCAGTCAAAGATTTATCAAAATCCATTTATTTAAAGACCCTTTTCTGCACATATTGTTTACATATGTAATGTCTTTTTTTTTTTTTTCTTTTCCCCCTTTTTTTGTTTTAGTACCCTTGGAATTAAGGCTTAGGAGTCCTTAGGATTTTCTGGTCATTCACTAAAAATTTCCATTGAGTTAGCCAAATACTTGTTGTAATTTATATTGAACTGAAATTATCTGAGCTCTGTAAGCAGAATTCTGGCTTAAGTGAGGACCATCCCCCAGTCGGCAAATCCCAGGTTGCATCTGTTACCAGTCACAAGTTACCACCTGCTGATCCTGCACTATTCTACCTAAAGTCCTGGCCAAATCACAGAAAAATATTTTTGTGACTGTAAGTTATTGTCAAGGTTTATTTACGTCCTACTTCATATATTTCAATCTGCCTAAACTTTAATTCTGGTTCGTCACATAGGCGTGTTATGAAGCTGGCATGCTGGCATCTGTACATGAAATTGATTGTAAATGTTTGCTCTGATTAGTTGTCAAGTAACCTCTTTTCCCTTGTCTCACCTTTCTCTTTTGGACATTGTTTTCTGCACTTTCTTGTCCTTGTTGCCTTCTTTCCCCTAGGCCAGATGCCACAGCTGCCTTGAGTGCCTGACTGAGGATGCTAAGCCAAGCTGGAGAAGCTACGTGAAGTCAAGCAGCAGCACAGCCCTACTGCTGGCCACAGACATGCTAGTTACCACCTACAGGGATGGAAAGGCTCTCACCAGGCTAAGGAAACACATGACTGTTATTTAAGGTCTTTGGCCTTTGACACTCTCTAGTTCTTCCAATTAAGTATGTGCAAGCACTCAGGCATAACCGCAAGATACTTGTCATATCTGACACTTTTCTTCTACAGTCTCCTTCCTTACAGCAGCTGGAAACTGCTTGAAGGGGCTTTCAATTCAGTTCGTGTAGATATGTTGAGCCCTATGTGGAGGGTACACTGAAAATGCAGAAAACCCAGTACAGATGGGTTTCTCTGAAAGATTAAAGATTGATTGAAAAGAAAGGTGAAGCATGGGAAGAAAGGAACATTCTGGTTTAGAAATGGGCAATGTAAATGCTTAAATGTCATACTTATAAATGTTAAAGATGAAGGGCACTTCTTTAAAGTATGTAATTTAATAGATTCCTCTATTGATGACTAAACCAGGTAGGGTTTGCTGCATTTACTTAAGGGAAAAAGACACCATAGGGTAAATGAGCTTCTAATCTCAGCACTTCAGCAAAGTTTCTGAATTGTGATGGGATGACTTTTGCCCTAAGAGATTAACTGAATTGGTCTCACACAGGAAATCTATGGCAGAGCCAGGAAGCAACTTTACTGCAGAGCTTTACTTCTATGACAGGACCCCATAAAATCAGTAGCCATGATAGCCAGGAGATGACCTATTCTCTCCCACGTTCACTGCTTCTCTGTAGACTTTTATTTTCAGAGGAAGTGATTACAGAAAACTCTATAAGACTTCATTCCTCATTTTATAAATGTTCAAATCTTAATAAGGGCACAATTATGAGAAAGGAGGTTTTAAATGAACCAAGTCTGTGCCAAGTAGATGAAGGAATCTTTGAAGTGATCCCACCTTTGATTTATGTACTGGCTAAACCTTGAGTTTCAATCTAGATTTCCTCAGCAAATCTCTTAAATCAAAAGTTTCATTGCACTGCTGTTCAGAAATTAATCTGACTGTGAGACTAAGGGGAAAAATATTGTACCGCAGAACAGTAAACTGCTGTAACTCTGAAGTTAAACTGAAACTAAAGAAAAACATGCTTTGCCTTATTAGTGTGATAGGGCTTTAGCCAGCCCACAACTTCCCCCTGACTCTTGGCCTGCACCCTTTTTCTCAGGGAGGTTTCTGATTTTGGCTAAAGGCTCACTGAAATAAGCCCTCTCTTCAAGGCTGGAATCACAGGCTACAATCAGCCTAATGTAAGGACAGAGCAGTATTTTAGATTGAACTTATCCAAATATTATTGGTATATTATGTTTCATAATTACTTTGGATCTTTCTTCTTCTTACCATAGAAATATATTTTGGCTATACAGTCACACGGTCCTGACACCTCAGATGTAATGGTTCTTTACAGAGCCATGAGGTGGTTCTTGGTCTCTTTTCTTTATGAACCCAGTTTAGCAGAGCATTTTAACAAGTGTTAAAACTCATCCCCCTTCAGCAAAATGCACTGGGTAAGCTGTACTTGACCTCAGGGCAGTGAGCCTGGTGCTGGGGGCTAAGGACTAATGAGCTCTTTCTGAGCCACTATAATTGCGTAGTTTCTGGAAAGCAGGAGAGTTGTGTTTGAGTTTGTCTGGCAGAGGAAGGACCTGAGCCCCAGTCTTTCCCTCCTGGGAGAGGGCCCTTACCACCAGGGCATGTGAAGCAGGACCAGTGCTATTTGGAGAACAGATCAAAAAGACCATTACAGGACTGACTTACATTCCTAAATCTAGTCAAAACTTTTAAACCTTGAATCTTAGGCATGCTCAGACAAGATATAGAGAAGATTTCAGACACAGTCTATTTCAGGACCCTCAGCATGTTGTGGGTGTCTGCAGCTCTTCACATTTATGAAACCTATTTTCCTGTCTTTGTCTTTGATTTTCTCTGAAATCTTCTCCCAGAGCTGGACTTTGCAGTTGCTCACTGGATCTGATGCTCTGGTACCTATGATCCCTGGGAGAAAAATAATGTTAACTACATTTGCAAACTAGTCACTCACTGGGTTGAATGCAACCACATAGAAAATGTGGTTGTACAATTCAGCAAGCAAATAAAGACACTTTAAATTAACTTTTGAAATTTCTCAAGTGATATAGCAAGTAATAGGTCTTGCAATTGCCTTTAATATTTTCCTGTGTCAGTCTTGATATCTATAGTAAATGGACAGAAATTTTATAGTACATATGAATAGATCATCACTTGCCATCAAGTCTCACTGGTAGAGAGTTCAAAAACTCACTGCTAAATAAGGAAGTCTGTATTTAAGAATTAGAAAAAACAACTTGCTTCTACCAGATTCAAGATCAGCTGAGGGAAGACACAGGATTATTTCTGAGATAATCAAAGGGATAATATGTTCAGTGAATCAGATGTCCTCTGCTCAGGCAGAAGTAAAGAGATGTCAGCAGAAGAAAGGTCAGTGAATGCAAGGAGGAAGGGCCTCTGTAGGAAATGACCAAGCATGGTTCTGCTGCTGAATTTGACATGAGTGCTGGCTGCTTTCCCTGAAAGAGGGGGAATGGGAAGAAATAGCAGAGAAGGAAAGGAATCAGCAGGGGCAGGGGACCTTCACAAAACATGACTGAATATTGCAGCTGTGCAGCCTTTGATCAGAAGTCAAATTGTAGAAATACTTTGGGCCATTCCCTTATGGGAATAAATGTTGAAGACGTCAAAAGAGCAAAGTAACCTCTCTGGAGCATGCTATTGCACCAGAGAGAGGAGTCTGACTTCTCTGTTTTATTAAATTCTGCTTTCCTGCGAGCAGAATGTCTCTTAAGGATCCCTTGATGCTGTTTCTCTTAGGATTGTATAAATGCAGTCAGATTTCTTTTCAAGTCTTCTCATATACCACCTGCTGCCTTCCATACTGGTCACTGTCCTCAGTTGTTATTACTGTGAGAAAAACTATATAAGAAAAATGAAGCACATAAGAAAAATGAAAAATTTGAGAGACATGATGGCTGGAAAACTTGTGAGAGACAAAGTTCTTAAGGCTGGTAGCTGTTTTACGTGCAGGACTCCTTTGTGCAGTGCCTTCAGTCAGCATTGCATGCTGTTTGCATGCTTTTGATGTTATGTGTATTGCTGAGAAAAGTGAGGGTTGTTACTCAATGTTTATTCATTCTTAACTTATATATGCCTGGGTATAAGATTTCATGACAAATTAGAATATGTTTGAATGACACAAACCCATTTTTTTTTAGAATATATTTATACACATTTCCTGTTGTTTCAGTAGCAGCAAGTACATTGGTTAGAGAACCATTTTTGTAGCTTTCTTTTCTCATGTGCAAATCTAGTGTTATTATTTGAAATATATTTAAAAGGCACAGGGGAGTAGAGGAGTATCTCACCTGTATTAGCCAGCAATGTCTGTGGGCTCCTGCTGCCCTTGCAGCTCTGACATCTGTGATGGCTGCTACATGAGGAGTCAGGAAAAACTGTCTCACATTTGAAAAACATGAGAATTTTGAAGTGCTCTTGCCAAAATTCAGTTTAAAAATAAAGGAGTTGAAACTCAAGAAGTCTTAATGCTCTTGCCACTAACGCAGTGACTGCCATTTTGAAGTAGTAAGTTCCCTGATAGCTGGAGGAGAGAAAAAGAGAAGAGCTGCAAAGGGCTTTTGCTTTTCTGTTGGTGTGCCCTGACAGCGTTTGTTGTCTTGCTCGCAGATCAACAACACAGTGATCCTAGAAGACCCTGGTGAGACCTCCTATCCTTGGTAGATCCAATATCTGTGAGGGTGGTGAGGCACTGAAACAGTTGCCCAGAGAAGCTGTGGATGTTTTATCCCTGAAAGTGTTCATGGGCAGGTTGGATGGAGGTCTGAGAAATGTGATTTAGTGAAAGGTGTCCCTGCCCCCTGCAAAGGGACTGGAACTAGAAGATCTTTAAGGTCCCCTCTAACCCTGGCCATTCTGTCCAGGGGAATCAAAGCCCTAAACCAGAAACCACATTTACCAGAAGCTCTGCCTGCAAATATGTGCCAGTATCTGCAGCCAGAGGTCATAAACAAACAATCACCTAAAGCTAATTGTATTATCAATGGAGATGAGTCAGATCTACACCAGAGTACTTTCTTATTTTGGCCTACTTTGGCTTATTTTTGTGCAGCAAAAAAGCTACTAGTGGCAAGCCAAGAGGCCCTGATTCAGTGGAGTATGCTCTGGCTGAAATGTCTCCTGATTCCTCAGCACATGGGTGCTGGATGCAGAGAAGACTCTGTGATGGGCCGAGTGACTGTCCTCAGAAGTCCTGCTGCTTCCTGCAGGGACAATCAACTTTGTCACAGTTCTGGGCTCTGGTGTGTTCCTGTGTGATAGGTGTTCAGGTCTGTGACTGTCCTAGCAGTTTATTTCTTATTACATTAGTGGCATACCTCAGTGCAAATAAACAAAGCCTTAGTTTCCTGGGAAAAATGATGCTTACATAGCACTTACAGTTCTCAAAGAACTTCTGTTCGATCTCCACACTAATGTGGTTTCACAAGGAGAATGAGATTATTTTATTGCCCCAGGATGCCAGGAAATTTTCATTTGACTTCCTCAGATCTCTAGGATAAAAGTGAAACAGTAAAAAAAAAGAATTCCCTTTGCTGTCTTAGATTTCTGTTCTTCAGGAAAATATGTTATGTTTTCTAAGATCTGATATTCTGTAGTTTATTTTTAACTTAGTGGCAGTATTATTTTACTTTTTTTTCCACAGAGGAATATCTTGCCCTCTGTTGCTTCCTGCTCCTGGCCCTTTTTATAGGCTTCTTTTTCTGTGTGGAGTGTAGATAATGCTTTTCACACTTCATCGATTTTTTTTTTGGGTGTATGTTTCCTGTCTTTGTAGAAAATAAAGGAGTCAATAACCCGTAAAGTGCAGAAAATATAACTATCATTAATAAACTGCCAAAAAACCGATAGGAGACCATTTGTTTGGTAGTGTCATGTGCAAGGTTTGGTGCTGGTGAAAAAAGTTATTCTGTAGCAGGCTGATGGCTATCAGAGGGTGATATAGTGAGCATGTGAGAAAGAACCACGTGTTCTTGAACCAAAAAAAAAAACCCAAAAAACCAAAAAACAAACAAAAAAAACCCCCACCGACCAAAAAAAACCCCAAAAACTCCAAACAACAAAGTAAATATACACCCCACATTTTAACCCAATATGAATTTGTCAAGGACAAATTTTTCTGTAAGCTTTATCCTCTTATTCAGTTAAATTAGGGTCAAATATCATGGAGATGCTTCATACACATGATTCATAGTTGCTTAGTCTCAGCAAAACTGTATTTATCTTGACAAATGGTATTCTTACTTGTCAGGCTAAAGTCAGAAAGCTCCTGGATCTCTCTGTGCCGTTCTCCTAAATACCAGTTCCTCACAGAAATATTCATAGATGTGCAGATCTCCTGTACTTTTGGAGGTGAATGCCTCCCAGCTGGCAGCAGGAAGAGGTGTGTGGGGACTCTGACTGTCTGCCTGGAGTGTGAGAGCCTGGCAAAGCAAGGTGGGTGGTTTCTGTTCATGGGGCTGGGGAGAGAGCTGATGGTGAGGGGCGTGTTTTTGACTAAGAGCTTCAGCAGTCCCTGACTGTTGGCCTCAGCTTTGCCTTTTGTTCCCATTCTTGATGTCAACCCAGCCATGGACATCCTTGGATGTGCTTGAACTTGGTTTTGTGAACACTGAGAAGCAGGAGCTTGCTCTGTGTCTGTTCCCATAGACTGAGAAATGCACAGAAGTACTGGGGATGAGATTAGCAGAAGTAGTCACAACTCACTTTAATTCTCTTCCAAGTTAAATCTATTTGCCATTGGCCCCGTCAGGCCTGGATTTAGTTCAGTCGGGAGCACTTCTAACAGCCCTGCTCATGTGCTACAGACAGAGGATTTCAACTTAATACAGCCCAAAAGTCTTGCAGGTCCATTTCTTTTACAAAAACACACTTTTTATTGACTTAAACATTCTCCTGCAGCTACACTGCTCCTGTGTGGTCACCTACCTTGTGTCACAGCCCAGACCAGAACAAATGATGAATAGCAAGCTTGTAAGAGAAACATTCTATTCCCAGCAACATGCCAGAGTTCTTCCCACATCCCTTCTGTGACAGTGTAGTGAGGCAGTTGAAACCTCCCGGACAAAGACCTGTCTCTCTAGGTGTCCTTCTACATCATCATGTTTTGTCCCATTTCAAGCATCTGTATTTGTTAATGCAGAAATATACTGAATCAACATCTGGACTTTTGAAAAGACATATGAGAGAAAAAATCTTAGGTTGTAAGAATGAAATACAAAGGTGTATTTGTGAGTCACACACATTCTTTCCTGTTTGTTTATGGTTTTATTTAGATTTTTTAATTTTTATACCTTTTGTGTAGCCATTTTTTGCAAAATGTCTGCTGGATTAATTACAGATTAAAACCAAACTGTAATACTAAAGTTTCCATCTGTGTTTTCACAAGGCTTTTAGAGACTAAGTTGCACAAGAAATGAAAATCCTGAGCTTTGCCCTTTTAAGAGCACGATCTCACCATTCCTAAAATCCATGACAGGAACTAACTCTTTCAGATCTGATTCCTCTGTGCACCCCTCATTTGTGTACAGAAATGTCTGGATCATCTCCTGTCTCCATCCAGATTTAGTAGCAGAGTGCTGCTGTGGGACTTCTTGCTGTAACACCAGGCCTTCCTGCACATATTCTGTTCTATTGATTTCACTGAAATCCCATTATAAGTTACTTTCATTCCTCTGTTTTTAAGACATGTTACCGATGTATTCATTTGATGTTGCTAAAGGAACTCTACACAAAAATCTTTGGCAGCAAGACTGATAGAACCTAATATATTACCTACCAGACTGTTTAAAGATAATATTACTTCTCAAAGGACTAGACTTCTTCCAGGCAGCATCTTTTGCCCAGTGATCTCGTTATCCAAACAAGTCTACGGCTTTGAAATGGAAATGGTTTCTTCTGAATAGCTGTATTAGGATTTCCACGAGCCATGAAAAATCTGTCCCTCAATTTTTTATGAGGAAACTGATTTCAGCATATTGCATTTCTTGAGTACTGTATTTGCTTCTATATTTTTGGGTTTTTTTCTCTTACTTAAACAGTGAAAAAAGGAGAAACATTTCAATGTACACATGAAAGAGGCATAAAGCAGATACAGTACAATATAGACAAAAGTTTAATATTTTTATCACTATCTATTTTGACAATTAAATTAAGTGGGTTTAAAGTGATAGACAAAAGATCTCTTCTATGCTAGATAAATCTCCATCAGAGGAGGCTAAGATCTTACTCAGGTTATGGTATTAAATATTGCATTACTTTCTCATGTTAACGTTTGTTCAGACATATGTTCTTTTCCTTCAAATCTTGTTGGACTTCTTTTGCCGTTTTTATAAGACAGACTTGACTCTGCACTAAACCATGCCACTAACACGTTACTTAATCTAACTGGCACATTGTAAAATTTTACACATGCGCTCATCCAGATAATTACACAATTAATTTTCACTTAGTACAGCCGAAACGGGGATAATGAAATTTCCACTGGTGTACTGTTACGTCCGGGGGTTAGAGGTCAGCTTCCTGTTTGGATAAGGGTGAGTTTAAAGAGGATTTCTGACAGTCTCCTTACTTCAACTGATTCTAAAAACATTGCAATGGAATTTCAATTTACAGCTAAGTTCAATGGAAGGAGCAGATGTTGGGAGTGTGCCACTACCATTCTGGGAGCCCTTTCTATGCAGGTGTAGTCAAAAGTCAATGTTCTTCATCCCACTCTTTATATGAAGGTAGAATTAAGCTGACACTTGATATTGATTTCTGCACTGAAATGTAACTGCTTTGCAGGACTATCCCTAGACTGAACAACTTTTTCCTTTTGTAATTTTGGCCTTTCAAAAGAGCACTTTCAGAAGACAAGAGCGGGGCTTTTCCCCCTGAGGGTGTGTAGTAGGAAAGTCACCACAATAAAACATGACCAGAAAGAACTGAGACAAACTTGCAGACCTTTGACAAGGCCTGTTCTTTGGCACCAAAGTATATAGTGGCATGTAAAGCCAACAATGATTTGACATGTAACTGCAAAATTTGTGACCCTAAAATAACAATGCTTCTGATGATTACCCGTCAAATATGGAATAAGAGGTTTAGTTTATTGTGGTAAATACCTACACATGGGTATTTGCTGTCACACACCTTTCCTGTCTATAGATCCCCTCAGCAGATGTGCTCCTATCTGCAGAGTTTTATTTTCTGTTCCTTACCATGCCAGACCTTATCTGGGTGTCATGCCGGGCAGGTGATGAATCCCCCAAACACTGACTCCTCCAGGTAAGCAGTGGACTGAGGCAGAAGGGAGTGCAAAGGCAAGCTCAGCCTTTGGACCAGTCTTTCCTGGATTTGCACTGATCTGGCTTGCAAGAAGACTGACCTGGCTTGCAAGAAGAGCAATATTTTTTGAGAGGTACTGCAGCTCAGAGCCATATGGACACAGCTTTTGCTCTCTCCACAGCACACTGGGAGAGGCAGGAGGCTGGTCAGAGATCAGTAAACTCATCCTGACTCAATGCCAACCCTAAGTCAAGTCCTTCCATCACAGAGCCAAATTATGGTAATTCTAACATTTCTATCAATGTCATGGGCTACAGGATTAGGTCCTAAGGTCAGAACACACTGTCAACTGTATATGAATGTGTAATATATCAGAGCACATCTCTTGCGAACAGTAACTTCTGGTGATGTGTATTTCTGTAGCCTGGGCCTTGATCACAGGCTGGAGTTGCACCATCCTTTAATAAGTGGAAGAAAAGAATTACTTGCAGAAAAGACAGATGTTTACACAGTCATTAATTTTGTGCATTTCCTTTCTCTTTCTGTCCAGCAGGTTTTACAGCATGCAGTTCAGAAAGCACTAGCACTTCTTATAGTCTGCCATGTTTCTTCATTCTCTCCTTTTCTTCTTTTAATATCTCTCAAGTTTTGCTTGGGTGTTTTTGAAACTGATTTAGTAGTCATGCTTTATTCAGAACTTCAAGTTTCATGCTGTTTTCCTCTATTTTGGTCTCTTTGATGCCTTAAACATATTTCACATGTTTTTAAGGCTTCAAAGTGTCTTAAATTAGATATTCTCCTTCCTCAAGTAGCTAAAGATGTAACTAATAAAATCCCCTCTCTGTAGACCACACCTTATGTTATCAGTGCCTAGAGACCAGCTTCAGACACCTGGAGCTACAGATGGGTGCACTAAACAACCCTGACCATCAGACATGTCTACACATTAATAAAGAAAGATGGAAACCCTCCAACTCAGATATTTCAAAAGAAGAATAAAATTCAGTTTTACTGATCCATTGGGAGAAAAGACACATGAACTGAGTTTACCAAAGATCCATAGACAGTCATTGCATTTCCTTTCAACATCAAGGGTTACAGCAAAGGGCATGTATGTTTTAAAAAAGGAAGGAGATGATGTCCTACACTACAGACGTTGCTGTTTGCTGTTAGTCCTGTCTCAGAAATGCAAATTTCCAAGTGAAATCCTTATGCCTGACATTAATTGGGTGACCAAGTATACAGATACCTCCAAACAAATACAAGCAATGCTTTCATTAATAAGTTTGGTTTTACTAATCTTGATTATGTTGTTAGCTGGGAAAATATTAATTGTATTTCTAGGCTAGTGATTGAACGTAAAAGATACAACACCAATAGAGAATTTGTGCATTAAGAAAGAGTACAAAAAAGCTTTCTTTTTCATTTTCAAATTAGGCCACATTTGTTCTAATAGGGAATCATTTTCAAGAAAAACAGTTGTGTTTGCTCTACTGATTTTGTTCTAATTTGCTTTTTTTAAAGCTCCAAGCATTAGGAATAGTACTAGTTTTCAAGAAAGCTGGTAATATCAAAATAAAATTATATTATACAATTATCAGTCTCTATTGTAGAAAGTAACAGTATAATAATGCGTTGTATAATAGAAGTAGTAATTTAGCAATGAGTAATATCATAGTGATGTAGTATATACACCCTTCCAAACATCTTTATTTTTTCCCCTAATGAACAGCACTGCAATCCTCTCTCTGCAGGCAGGGATGCCCTTGGAGGGCAGGCAGCCATGGGAAACCCTGGCACAAAGCTGGGGAGGAGGAAAAGCACAGACATCTCTCCTCTGCTCTCTCTGCTCAAGATTGTCCTGTCTGACAACATAACTCATTTTGTGAGTTCCAAGGAAATCAGAAGTACCCTGGGTGGAGCCATGAAGCATACTTGGGATGAAGAGTGATCTGAAACACAAATTAGCCCCCCTGCTACACTATACTACACACCCCTCACACCATCACCCTCCTTGTGCCCTGCAGAGTGAGAGGCTACCCCAGCAGTTCTCATGATTGGTTTTAAGCTTACTTTTAATGATATTACTGATTTTTTTGAGTATGATCTAGAGTTTACAACTTTTCTTAATTCTTTTCTTAATTTCTGAGCTATGTTTTGTCAGTGAAGAAACAGAACTTTGGATTTAAGAGCTCTGGAACATGTTAGGACTTAGATTAGCAAGTGAATTTAGGCACAAACCTGGGCTACGTGCACAGGATACACATGTGACAACTTATTTCCATAGTTAAATGGTATTTCCAAAAGCACATAATCTGTTATTTGCTGAGTAACCTTCATTTCTTTAGAAATTTTCAGTTTGAAAAACAATATTTTGGTTTACTCCATAACATTTTTCTTGCATCATTGCTCTTTTTGAGCTCATGTGACACAGAGGGTCATTTCTCTTAATTCCTATCATGCCTGTTTAGTCATCTTTCTTGCTTCTCAGGTGTCTATTCTACAAAACTGACAGTGTATTGTCATCATAATCTTCTGTCACAAAGTGTGCTTTTGCAGTTGGACTTGATGATTCTTCTGGGACCCTTCCAGCTCAGACTATTCCGTAATTCTGTGATTCAGTAGATACTCAGCATGGGAATCAAAAATTCACCAACCCAGTTTCAAGCACTCAGTCAGCAGAGGAAGATAGTCTGGGAGGAGAGCGATTTTTTTTTCTTAGGACACTTCATTAAAATAAGGAAAGAATTGTCCACTGTAATTTTCTACCAGTTAAACTGAGACTTCAAAACAGTGTGTCCCAGTAGTAGCCTAAACTTAGACTGCTGATTCCTAGTGAGATGTATCCCACTGCTATATAACACCTTTTTTTTTTTTACCTTATCCTCTTAGCTTTACTAGCTTCTCCCTATGGTCCAAGCACATAGGCTCCTTAGAAGTCCCTGCAGAGGTTTTCCCTCCATTACCACTTTAGCAAATGATCTTTTGTTTAAGGCTGCTGCACCCCATGCACAATTTAAAAGACAAAATTAACTACAGCTTTCCTGAATTCATGCAGCAGGTATCCTGGCCTTTTAAGGATTTCTTTAACATTTCTTGCTTTCAGTGCAGGGAATTCCTATGCACAGCTGCAGTTTAATGGTATCTGTAACAAATTGCTATCTATTTTAACAGGTGCTCCTCCTGTTGCTCTGCTCCTCCAGAGTTCATTCATTTTCTTTCTCAGGCATTTAGGAGATGTGCTGATGAAGGTACAGTCTTTTGCCAGGCAGACTATTTAGTGGGGACAAATTGTGTGATCATAATAAAAACAAGCAGTTATCCATTCATTGAGACTGCTTCACTCACGACAAATTGTCTGTTTGTGTGTCCCTTTTTGGTTAGAAACAAATCTTTCTTATTTTCCTAATTTATCCAGATTTTAAGTCTGTTATTTCTGGCATTCTGATGTCTCCTTTTTTTCCTTTCCAGCTTTACCTTTTATTTTGTTTTGCTTCTTCTTTTTTTTTTTCCGTGTTCATTTTTGGATTTTTTTTTTTTTTTTTTTGCAGTTTGTTTGTTTGTTTGTTTTGATGGGTGTTTTTTAGAGGCTTCTCTTCCTTCTTTCTCCTTTCTCTCTTTTCTGTCTTCACTCTTCTCCCTTTATAGTCTGACAGTCCTGGAGCAGGTCTATGTGTGAAATTCTCTAATATCTCACTGATTGCATCAGTGTTTTCAGTTTTGTTTCCCTCCCAAAGCTTAAAATAAGCTTTAACTTCCTTTTTGATATTTTAGGGAAACCTACAAGGTAATAAACCCCATGTTCTCCATCTACAGCCATTTATGGACTACAATATGGCATTCAGCCAGTGGCTGTCACAAGAGTGTATAAGAAAGCTCCTTTCGTGAAGAGCTGTCAGTGGGGTTGTCTTTGCAGGGTCACCTTCTGCTCTTCTGGTTCTTGATAAATGGATATAGAGAATGGAGAAGACTGGGTGTTGCAGAAAAAGTGGAAGAGAAAATGGAACACTAGGTGTCCACAAAAGTCTCAGATCCCAGTGCAGAATGGCAATTCTCCCTTCAACATGAAGAAAAATCGAGGAGGAAAAATTGTTACCTTTCCATTTGCACAACCCAGCCCAGTTAAATTATCACTAATTCAGAAGCTTAAAATACACTGGGTAAATTTTGTGGTGCTGTCTGACACACAAGTCTCAGGAATGTTTTTGGGGTTGTGGTGGTTTCCCCCTCTGTCATTTTTAAAATAAATTCCTGATGGGAACATGATATGAGATCCTTCTGTCCTCCCTGTAAAAGCAAAATTCCCACTAAGCACATCTGAATATCAACCATAGCTGTACCTATATCCTGACAGCTGTTTGCTGCTTGCTGGTTTTTTTAGGAGCGTTGGCTGATGGAAGAACTGGCCTTCTTGCTGGTCATCCCATTGGAGGCATGCTACCATTGGCAGAAGGTGTTGTCCTGGCTACTGTGGTCAGCAAGCTGCTGGATTGCAGGCCTACCTTGCCTGGCTCTGTCTGTAGTTGGGATCCCTTAGAAGAGATGGTGAACATGCATTGGGCAGTTTGAGGACAGGTGTTGGGGGATCCTTGGCCACCCCCACATGCTCATGTCTGACTTCTGGGGAAGACAGACCTGCTGTTCCTGATGCTCAGGAAAGCCAGGCAGGGTGGATAGATGGAATGTAGATGTACAAAGACCAAACATCACTGATTTTCTCATGACAGGAACCAAGCATTTGCCAGAAAAGCCTCTGCGCTAATGAGCATTTGCCCTAACTCTCCCTTCCAGAGTTGCAAATGACTGGAGGAGGGTGATGGAGCAGAGAAGTAGTTCCATAAGTGCATGTTCTTCTCTCATGGCTCTTATCTTCTTCCCTAGACTATTCTTTTGGGTAGCGTTGGAGGCAGACTGCTGGCTCACATGGACCTTTTGTTCAGCTAACTGATGTTCTCAAGAGAACAGCACAGATAATATCCCCCTGTGGAGAGCACTCTGCTTCTGATATATCTCAATACATTTTTATGCTACTTCTGGGCATAAGCTCTCCATCTAGAGCAGCAACAAATCTAAAAATGATTTTATTTTGAACAGACATCTGTAGCCCCTCTCCTACTGCAGAGACAGGCACTGGGGTAAAAAGTTACAAGATTTTCTGAGTATTCATTCTTGAAAGACAGATCTTTTTTTCCAAACCATAATTTAGTTTTCATATCTAAACTTGGTGAATTGCTGTTTGTCATAAGAATGGTAAATATTTTGAGTCCAAATTAACACCTTTAGCTTTACTTAGTGAGAAAAGCTGCTCATTACTCCCCAGTAATTTACTAACAATATTATTATGTGAACACAAAAATTAATGTAATCTGGCATTTATGACTTCCGCATAACATCAGTTGCTAAGGTAAGAAAACAACAAAAATACCCCTTTTATTCAGAAAAATCCTTAAACTAATAAGCATGTTCCTAATATTAAAATCAAGTCAGCAATCCTATTGACTTTCATTACATAAAATTTATGACACTTGGATGTAGTTTAATAAGGTCATAAAAATGCCAGTTGTGGTATCTCATAATACTTTTTATAAACTGGTTTTACAGTCTCCCCTTTGTTCCAAAGTTCAAAGTGACAATTGAAATGCACAGGTTGCCCAGGGGTTCAGACCTTTTGCTAGAAGTACTGACTGCTGAATACCTTAATTTCTAATATATCTATATTTTTTTCAAAATCTCAGTAATTGTGGGGAACATTCCTTTCCTCCAGATGTGCCAAAGCTGATATTTTTCAATTTAAAGAAAAATATCAATAATTCAGTAAAACGAACACATTTTATTGCTATACACTTTTTTCTTTTTCCTTTTTCTTTTTCTATATGAAATGAAAACTGTGCAACATTTATTCCTAAGCAGGTCAAATTCAAACAATACTTCTAAGTGCTGTTACAATAGTGGCATTATATTGTCCCTTGTCAGCTTTCAATTACTTCATCCACCTCGCTGATCACTGACTTATTTCCTGGCTTAGGTAAATAGGACTTTTGGTGCACTTCCCTTAAGTCATTTCAGAGAAGATAAATTAAATAATGATTGCAATTTAATATTGTGATAGTGCTAAAATATTTCCTTCAAGCTTCAAGTTTGACCACAAGTTTCCAATAATATACTTTTTTTCACTTGCTAGCTCAAACCTGAGGTTTTATTAAATTCTACAGCTGCAGTCAGTATTTATGTTTTCATCTAGCAAATTGGACATTTTAAATAATAAAGAGCATGAAGTTATATATATAAACAGATAACACTTGCAATTCATTTAAGGTGGAAACTTTATTTAAAATTAATAAAATTCCACACAATATGGCTCAGAGGTCCAAATTCTTAGCTCATTATACTGAAGTAAATCTGGGGAAAATCCATCGACTTCGTTGAGGTTATTCCAGGATCATAGCCAAATACTCAAAACTTTGTCTGGGTATATACTCCTCAGGGATTCAGAGCCCTGTGTGCACAGGGCCCTCAGTGTGCAGAGGCTGGTCCGTCTAAGGAAGGATCTTCTGTTGCTTCCAAAAAGGGGGGTAAACTTTCTTGACACACTGGGGAATGGAGACAGTGGAGGAGACTTTGCAGCTAAGATCTTGGTCCTGCAAGTTCCATGGCTAATCTTCTGCAGGGAAAACTGAGACTGAAGAGGAGGTAAAAGCCTGAAGTACAGCTTTAGAGGTTGGCCCTGTGGAGGGGCACAATCCTTATTTCACTTTGCCCTTGCACTTTGATGGTTCACCTGATGTTCTCTCTTTAGAAGAACAAACTAATAAGTAATAAAGTGTATAGTCTGTGCCATTTACAGATAAATGAGGTGTGGAGGTCTCATTTTTCACTTTGCAATCACTTTTAATATCCTCTGCTTTTTATACTGTTTCTGCCCATGTCTACACTGAAGAACATCACTGCGGCTTCATAGTAGAGAAGTTCTGTATGTGATGTCTCCAAGTAGAGGAGCTGCTCAAGGGGCAAGGATGGACCAGTGTTGAGAAATTCCTCCTACTTTGCTTCAAAGCCTCCACAGTGTCTTGTCTTTAATGTGATGATAGCTGTGTTTACTTGTTCTGCCCTGATGTGATAGCTTTGTATGCCAGGTTTGTCTCAGATGTTAAGCTATGATTTTTGAAGAGAGGAGCTCCCAAATAGATATTTCAAGCCAGTGCCCAAAGAAGAACTTTAGCATGTTGGGTTGACTAGCTTGGATAGAAAAAAAGTTTTGCAGGTGAAGTTCCTAGGGAGACAAATTGCTCTCCTGTTTCTTACAGGAACTTAGAAGATGATGCTTAAGGACAAAACGTCATCTTACTGTGCTGACACTATGCTAGCTCAGCTGTAGGCTCTCCCCACTCTCAGGAGTCTGCAATATTCATGGACCACTCAGAGGTGAGTGAGGACCAGGACAGGACAGCAGCAGCTGCTCACTGGCAGGTTGTGCAAGGAATGGAGACAGCTTAGGCCTTCCATTTTCAGATGATCTTTCCTATGGAAGCATCCATGCTGTAAGAACACCATGGAGCACAGGGATGTTCACCCTAGAGGTGGTCTGAGCATTTGAACTCTGCTATTTCTGAGACGCAGAAAATCTTCCATTTTTTTCTAAGAGCCTGAAGGTGATTTTAGAAACAGTGAATTATTTTATAAATAAATAAATAGGAAAAAAAAATAAAAAAGAAGCATATCCTGGGAAAATAACACCAACATCTTACAGCTGATCTGATCTCTCCCCTTCCCACTGTCCCGCAGGAAATTCTGACTTTATGTTTATTTTTCTTTCTTTAAGATACTAACATTAAAAACAAAAAGTAAAGGAATCCCAGTTGCAGCCAAGCTCAAATCTCACAGAAACAGTTCAACAATACATAATGCAAAGGATTCCAGCAGATTTGCAAGTAGGAGGCTAAAATAAGACAGAAGGCTAAAATAAGGCAGAAAATAGCAGAGAGAATTCTGGAATTTACATGGATATGAGCCTTATACTAATGCTACTGAAGAAGTAGGAACATAAAATAATATTTAGGTGTGTTGGGCCAAGCTCACCCCTGCAATAATTATATCCTGTCAAATAGTGGAGAAAATCTTGGAGATATTTGACATGTGAATAAAGAAGCACCATGAATGAAGGACGTCTTCTCCAAGCTAACAAAGCTGAAGGTATGTCAGGCAGTAGCAAGGAGGGGACTTGGACTTCAACTCTGTGAGCACAGTCACACCTTGTGCATAGACAGTTCAAGTCACCCTCCCTGCCCTCCCCTTCAGAGTTCTGAAAATTCTACCTCATCCCTCGGCTCTGCATGGAGGTCAGGGACGCCTGCAGAGAAGTGGTAGAGACAGAGAAGAAGCAAAGACAATGTATTTCCTCTTCATAAGAAAAAAAAATATTTTTGTGGGTAAAAGATTTGGACCTTTCCTGTTGACATTGAAGAGCTGGGTTGTGCACCTTGATGGCCAGAGCACATATCCTAACCCCTCCTCCAGGCCACAGGCACCCTTTCAGTTTGTTGGCAATAAAAAAGTGAAAAAAAGACTGAGAGAAACAAAAAAGACAGTTGAACTTCAAGAGAGATTTTCCTCCATTGAACAAACTCCAAGAGGAGACATGCATGCATAAAATACCTCTCTACTATCATTTCCATTGGCTCCTTTGGGAAGATTCAGCATTTTGCAGCCAAAGACCCATGGTCAGCAAAGCATCTGGCCTCCTGACTCCCCATTTGAAGTCTAAATTCCAGCTGAAGTCAGTGGGGAGTTTGAACATGAGTTGGGAGATTCAATATTTTGCTGAGCATTGGCCGCGAATATCAGTGCACTGCTTAACTCATAAACTATATTTACAATTATTGCTCATGTTCATCCACTGACACATTTCAGGTGCTTATAGATGCTTCTAATAGTATGCCATAAATCACCCTAAAGAGCTGGGATACAACTTTTAGAGTTCAAATGGGAATAGTTACTAGATGTGAGTGTTTGGAGGATAAGGACCTATTTTCCAGAACAGGTGCTTAAATTAAATGATGAAGTCATTATAGTTGAGCAACTTAATACAGAGAAAAAGCTCACATTATTCTAGTACCTATAGGGCTCTAGCAAAAATGCCTAAATTAAAAAATTGAGAACTTATTAGGCAGGAGGATTAGATTTGTCATTTCACTTGGAGAACATTTTGCGGATGTGAGAAAAGAAAATAACTTCTTTTTGTGCATATATAGGACCTTTTTTTTTGCCACCTGGAAAAGTTGCATGGTTTTGACATCACTTCCACTTTTTTTTCTGCTTTCGAGTTTGCTTCTTTCTTGTGCTGCAGACCTCTTCAGTGCAATGAAAATCAGGGTTTACCCTTGAAACAGGCATGTGTTCAGGAAAGTACAAAATGTCTCTCGTAAAGGCAATATAGTGTACTCTTTGTGGTCGAGAGTGTGGGAAACTCCATTCAGTTAATTTTCATGACAGAAGCACTGAACCACATTAACACAGAAGGAAGATGTAGAAAACGTTTAATGGTACTGCAACGCTTTGTTTATTCTCAGCTAAGCCTACACGGCTTCCAAACGAGCCCTCTATGCAACGTGACTACATAAGGTTAACTGCTGGGTACATTAAGCAAAATACTCTCTCTTAGATGCTTGTTTAAGTCATCATTTCTGATCATTTATCAGACTTAATGTGCTACAGCAGACTGCAGGTCACAATGTGTCATTTCCAAAAGAACTTTGACTTCTCCTGTTCCAGGGTCAGGAGCCAGTAATGTTTAGCTGAAATAACTGCATTGCACTTCATGGCTTCCAGTACATCCACTGAGGCTTTGGAGAGCCATTCTTGGTAGACCAGGGTGCTGGCTTCAGGTAATTGGGCATTAAAAGGGAATTGCTTAAGTACAGGGACTCAACTGAGATTGAAGCTGGCTGCAAAAACAAAAAATATCCCCACTTCATTTGTTGGGAAAAGATCATGAGAGGTACAGGAAGGATAATTATTTTTCCAAACTGATAGTGGGAGTTCTCTCGGGGGAAAAATACAAAACCAAGTACACACACTCCCCTACAGTATGAAGGCTATTTACATGAAAATTAACAACAAATTGAAAAAGCTTAGAGTACAATTTTGAACATGCCATGTGAGCATTTCCTCAGTTCAAGGTAAAACAATAAGGCTATTTATCTGGTGAATTCTACAGCTAAGTGACTTATTTACGGCAAAAAAAGTTTCCTTGATGACTTTTGTTATTTTTTTTTAATTTAGAAAATATGTGCATTTTTGAGATGTCTGACTTTTTTAACAGGCTGGGGTCACACTGGTGGGGATTGGGCAAGGATAAGATGGGAATCAACAAACCTTGTCTGCTGTCTCTCGTTTCCTTTCTATATGCTGGGCTAAAGCCTGTTTTCAGCTGTGTTTGTGGCTATGTATTAGAGTAAGAGGAGTGGCTGTATTAAAAACATAAATCACAGAACTAACATGTTATGCTGCAAGTATCATGACACACTTTTTTCCTCTGTACCAATCCTGTATTCACATCCTACATGGATGCACAAATATTGTAGGTGAAGATGGAACTACTGTACCTCTTATCTAATCCTTCTCATTACAAGAACCTGCTTTCAGCTGCTAATAATTTTACCAGATTTTCAACCATTCAGAAATGACCATTTTTCTTTCCAGGGATATCTTTTTGATATCAATCATTCTTTGGAAAATTTTCAGCAAAGACATTTTGGTGT
Source organism: Trochalopteron elliotii (assembly GCA_024734555.1). NCBI lineage: Eukaryota > Metazoa > Chordata > Aves > Passeriformes > Leiothrichidae > Trochalopteron > Trochalopteron elliotii. The sequence continues at coordinate 588,396 of JANPWX010000028.1, read as the reverse complement.
TTCTAAGTGATTTCGGGAGAATACATTACTTTTTGAAGGCTAAAAAAGGTTCTTCTGATCATTAACTGGCAAGCACTGCATAGCAGTGCCTTGGGGAAGAGGCCTGAGATTTGCATTAAGGATGTGCTTTTCACTGAATTGTGTGATAAATGGCCTAAATAGTGAAAAGCTTGAAGTACCTACTTCTTCAAAGGGTGACTGCTGAGTCCTCCAGAGCCTCTGTCTACCTCCACAGAGACAACAGCATCATTCTAGCTTCTCAACCATTGAGTCACTGTCATGAAAGTCCTAAAGAAGTGCCTAAGAAGAAAGGAATATTCTTATATTTAGGTTTTTATGCAAGCTGGTGTACATCAAAGGAGTCCACTCTACAAAAATTTTGAAAGTAAAAAAATATTGACTAGCCACC